>CM025142.1:11652676-11665421 GCA_013467495.1 Gossypium gossypioides
GGGGGGGGTTACTAATACTAAATAGGGCGTTTTCTGCTATGGATTATTGGTCTAAATTGAGATTTGTTTCAGCTTTTGAGTGTAACAAATGGCTGGCTTGTTCTATCTAGGTGGACGAGAAGCAGACACTGAAAATAAACAAGAAGAAGATAAAGAAGAGAGCCTGTATTTGTATAGGAACGAGGAGATCTACAACAAGGGTTTTGAGATATGGCCGCAGTATTATTACCAACAACAACACCAGCAGCAGCAGGAAAACGTGAACACCATCTCGTTTGGAGCGGGCCCCAGTCGAAGAGCTAGTGGGTTTAACTTGTCTGATGAGCCGTCTTCGAGATCAGTAGGGTTTACTGTTATGAAACATGGGGGCATGAATTGCCAAGATTGTGGAAACCAAGCTAAGAAAGATTGTGCACATATGAGATGTAGGACTTGTTGTAAAAGTAGAGGGTTTCAGTGCCAAACTCACGTTAAGAGCACTTGGGTTCCTGCTGCTAAAAGGCGAGAGAGGCAACAACAACTCGCAGCTTTGCAGCACCACCAACAACATGAAGACCAGTTTCGTGGAGAGAACCCCAAAAGGCTGAGAGAGAATCAAGGTTCTCCGTCTCTTGCCTGCACTCGACTATCCCCCACTACATCAGGTAATGTTGTAGTTTAACATACAAACCAAGACAAAAATCAAATATATTCTTAGCTAGACAAAGTTTAATTGGGTAAGATTTTAAGGGTTTCCCTTTCCATGGCTTACCTAAGTACTAGCTAGCAGTACACCGACGAGATCGTATCGTTTGCGTGTGAGTGAGTGAGCTAGTCCACCTCCATGGTCATTGAGCCACCTGCTTCACCTTTATTTTTCTTCTTTTTTCCATTCATTCCGCCACTGTTTTCTGCTGAAACTGACGAAAAGCTCCCATAATTTTCGGAAAAAAAGTTTCCAAGAAAACCCTCTTTCTTCTTTCCTTTTCAGTTTGATTTTTTCTTCCATCTCTTGATTTATTTATCTTTTTTATTATCTTTTTGGAACTTGAAAATTAGGGTTGGAATTGGGTCAATTCCCTCCCGAAGTGAGTTCTCCCGCTGTCTTCCGCTGTGTGAAAGTAAGCGCTATGGACGATGAAGATGAGGAGTTCGCTTATCAAACGGCGGTGAATATAGCAGGGCATGTATTCAAAGGGATTCTTTACGATCAAGGCCCTGAAAGCCATTACACCGGTGGCGGTGAATCCTCTCAGCAACTCAATCTCATCACCGCCGGAGTTACCACAGCAGAAACTGCTAGAACCACAACAACCGCCGCCATTTCGAGCAATCCAGCAACGAGTATGCTAGACCCTTCTCTTTATCCAGCTCCACTTAACGCTTTCATTGCTGGTACGCAATTCTTCCCACCTCCAAGGTCTTGATTTACAGGCCTATTCTCCAATAGAGAGAGAGAGACCCTTCCTTTTTTTTAACAAAAACTTCCATTAGTCAGAAACGACTCTAGATATTATTGATCTCTAGCTTTCAGTGTTATTCTTCGTCATTGTTAAATGTTGCATAGAATTCGAATGACATTAGAAAACTGATCAAGATTCTGCATATTTCCCTGTGGTTTTGTTTTCAAATTTCAATTCAGATTTTCAGTGTTTGTTTTTTTATTCGATCGATGTAGTATGTGGATGTGTGCCCTTTTTGGGTGTGAATTATTGGTTTTTTTTATAGATAATTTGTACTTTTTCTTTTTCATCTAATCTGCTTTCTGATTGGTATTGAACTCGAAGCCAACTTTTTCCCGTTAATCCGTTTGCCTGCCGGATGGAAAATGGGCAAGAAAATTAGGTTTCGTGTTCGGCTAAACAAAGAATTCCATAACCATTTTTTTAATCCATTTACAATCTCTCTTGTTTTCTTTTTGAGATATAATGTACGTACGTATGTAGTACGTATATTAAACATCTTTTATACGTAAACATTTTCATAAGTTTTTTAGGGCATTTATATCAGAGCTGAAAAGAAAAATCAATTTCAGCTACTTGAATAGACGTGCATGGATGTGACCCTTTGCTAGAATATAGAAACCGTTGCTCATTTGCCGATGATTTTTAATGCATCTCTGCATATATGTGCATGTGATTTATGTTATATTTAGTGTGAGACTAGTGATATAGGGTAAGGTAAGAAGGAGTTAATGGGATTATCTAGAGATGCTTCTGTTTGCAGGCTTCTAGAATTATCACATGGGGAAGAAACAGAAAGATTATGAAACTTTCCAAAGTTTCCATACTTTCTGACTTACAACGTGCTGCTCTGATCATCTTTGATCATCAACATGTTTTGCACCCTTAAGGCCTTTACTGATGAAACTCTTTTTTATTTCCATAGCTTTTAGTTTTATTAACATTTCTGGTAATGAAACTATTAGGGATTAATGAAATTATATCTTGTGTTGAACTTGGTGTTTAACCTAGTTAGTTCATGCATTCATCCTTCATCTAACTGCTTGGAATATAATTATGATTAAATGATTGGGTTGAAATGAAATGGCAATGGCAATGGCAATGGCTTGCTACTTTGATTCTCACGTACCATGTTAATCTTTTATATGATGATTATAGAACTTAGAACAGCATTAATTAAACATGAGTTTCTAATGGTCTTGATGTATTCTTTTCCTAGTGCTCTTTATTATCTGCACCTAATTCAATGGTCTTGATTATATTGGGTTGAAATGAAATGCCAATGGCTGCCTATTTCTTTCATGCACATAATTCAGCATATCAATTAGATCATTATACAAATCTCCGCAAGTTAATTTACCATACAAATTATAATTGAATGATATAATGTTTAAGATCTCTAAGAGAAATTAGGTCAAATAGAGAAGGTTAGTTCAATGTACGTACCCCTAAGGCTTTTTTCTTTTTTTTGGAATATTATGATTAAATAAGTGGAATAAAAAACAAAACGACATTTCAGTAAGGCAGGACGAATCTATTTCAACAGGCTCCAAATGAATTAATGGTAAATTTATTAAGGTCCGGTGCCCAACCTACTTTAACATTATTAAGACGAAATATTTATTTTTTTTATGCTTTGTATTTTTCTAGACCCCAAGGCCATTTCCCAATCTCTAAAAGCTGCCCAAAACGTAATTGATTCTATATCATAGTATTAATTTCTCTGTCGTTTTATATATATCGTTCCTTAATACTTTACATGCTCTTTTTTGTCATGTTCTCTTCCTTCTTGTTCTTTAGTTAATATTTATAGCTGTTATTAAAAGAGTTGTTGGCTGTATGTATTGTTTCAATGTTCTCATTTGAATGTTATATTTGAATGTCAAAACATTTAATTTGAATTTGGTATGTAAACATGGTTGGAGTACTCATTCAATATTTGTGTAATATAAAATTGCACGGAAGTATCACGTTTAAAATATATTTGAAAAAAGTTGAGGGGAAAAAACCCATCACCTGCATTTACACCGCTAACATAGTAGTTATACATCTTAAATTATTAAACCCCATTGAGATCGGTACTGCCACAATTCTTTTTATAGAAATAAGCTTCGTAAATTATTTAATCGACAAAAGAAAATGATAAGATTGTTCCCTATTTATGCTTACAAAGTGATGGGAAAATAAGAACGACAACAATAGCGCGATGGCAATGAAGATGACCAGAAGAAATATAGAGCTAGGGTTCCGACGTCATGCAATATAGGGTTAGGAACTAAGGTTTTGCTACATGACAGATCGTTGCCAGCGGCATTTTAGTGTTGTCTTGGATGCAATCTTTTATATGTTTTTGGTCCAAAACTTGGTTATCTTGGGAGTTTTTCATGTCAAAGAGAGAGAGAGAGAGAGAGCTAGCGGCCTGCTACTGTTTGCATGTAAAGCTAAGCTTATTGCCTGCCTGCACACTAGCCTACAATTACTGTGAAACATTATTGGTTTGACGATTTGATAGTTAGCGGTCATTACTCATCTCTTCTTCAGCCTTTCTTCCGACAAATTATAAGTTGGGTAAATTCCACCATTAGCTATTGAAGTATGGTAAATTTTCATTTTAGCCACTTAACTAAAAAAGTTACAATTTTATCATTGAATTATTCAAAAGTTTTTATTTAAGTTACTGAGCTGTTAAAATAATGTTATTTGGCTTTCTCTATTCGCCTTGTCTGCACTAATTGGAAGCTCTCTTTACCTTTCTCTTCTATAGTTCAGTTTTTTTTTATGAAACATCTTTGGACGTCACGAATCTGCAAACCAAAATTTAAATACTTTTTCTCTAATCTCCAACACTGATTGTCATATCAACTTGAATCTAAGGTATGTTCCTCTACTCGTTAATAGGTAATGATCCACTGTACCGATCATTGAATTGTCACTTGGAGCTCGCTAGCAAAACTTAAAAAAATAAAATTAAAAGCCCAATGACTTAAATTAAAACTTTTAAATAATTCAATGATTTAAATGAAAACTTTCGAATAATTCAGTGATTAAATTATAATTTTTTTAAGTAAGTAACCAAAACGAAAACTTACCTATAATTTAATGACTAATGATATAGCTTACTCTTATAGATTTAATTTCTTATTAATCCTTCTTTCTTTCAATTATTTATTTTACATAAAGGAATCTTTAGTAGGAGTAGGAGGCTGAATTATTCGAATAATTAAGGATTTTTATTAATATTATAATCATTTTTTGGAATATAACAAAAAAATAAATTTATTACAAATCTAAATAACTTTTAGATTATTTACGGATATGAAGAAATTTGGGTTGGGAAAAGAGAAAACGGTTTCAAGGAAATTAATTTAATTTTTTAATCGTCAAATCAATTGTAAAAGTAGATTTAAGGACTGGCAAAATGGGGTAAAAGGAAATCGATTTCCTATTCTCTAGGCAAATAAAAAAAAGACGAAAAACCATTCTGTTAGAAACCAATTTCCTAGTAGCCAACCTATCTTGAACCAATTTTTAGGAATCAAATTCTTTGACCAAACACAATACGAACTCGCTAACCACCCAACCCAATTTCATATAAGTACTCTAACACTAAACCAAATACCACACACTTAAAAAAACCTAAACCTCATTTTGAAAAATAAATTCTTCTTGCCTTTTCTTTTTTTTGGGTAATAAAAGTTATGGCCAACAAAAAAGCTATCAACAGTCATTTGCTTCTTGTTGTATACATCTAGTTCCTTGTCTTGCCATCATGATATTGACATTTTGGATAAGACATTAAATATCAACAAAAGCAACTTCAAGTCACCCAATCACATTTTCTCTTCTAAGAAGGATATTAATTTAAGATTTCTCTTTATTCATTAGGTTGTATCTGTTACGAGTTAAAAGATGAAATCAAAAACGGTGCGTAGCATTTTAATGAAAACAAAGCGTATAAGAGTTTTATTGAAACGGGGCAATTTTGAGCTAAGCCAATAACGAACAGTTTGGCAGTAACCAACCTTCAAATGGTTTTCTTTTCTCTTTCCTTTTAAGCATTTCCGTTGTAACCAGCAAGGCATGAAATGAATACAGTACAAGTTTTCTTCCTAAAATTTATCTCTATTTTCTCTCTGTGTTTTCTCTCATCTTCCCCTTTCTCAATAGTTTTCTCTTTCGTATTTTAAACACTAACAAAGGTATCAGAACTTTTCGATCACGATGGCGAGTGAAGGAGTAACTACCCACGTATAAAAGGAGGTTCATGTGTTGCAACAAGAGGTGGAAAAGATTTAGGAAGAGCTCTCCAGTTGGATGTTAAGTTTGACGCAAAAACTGGAAAATCGACTGCAGGGATTTAAGGATGAGTTTTCAAGAGAAATTTGATCTGAACTTCAATATCTCAAATTTGAGCTTCACAGTTTGTTACGCAATATTTTGGTAGTCCTGCTGTGCCAATTCATGCTATTGTTCAAGACCGATGAAAGGGCATTTTAGGAAGACCACCTCTAGGGTTCCCTCCAAAAGAACCCCTTGAAGCTCCTCCACCCCTAGTAGTTCTTACACAAGTAGGAGGGTCCCAAGAGAAGAGTTTCAGAACGAGATGCCCTCATTTTGATGGGATTGACTATAGGGTTTGGTGGTCTAAGTTGGAGCAAATTTTTGAAGCAGAGGTACTTCTTGAGAATGATAGAGTTTGTATCGTAATGTTGAACTTGGAGGGTCGAGTTCTTGACTAGCATCACTTTCATGCCCAGAAATATGGAAGGTTGCACATGCTAGATTGGCCAAGATATGCTATCAGTTTGCGAGAACATTTTGGCTCAAAAAAGTTCAGAGACCCCATGTTAGAACTGGTAACCCTTAAGCAACAAGATTCTATGGAGCATTTTCCATGATTTATTTGTCAGCTTGTTGAACCAGATACATCTGCCTGAACAATATGCTTTAAGTATTTTCATTAGTAATTTGAAACATGATGTTAGAAAATATTTACAGTTATTTAAGCCTCAAACCTTAGTTGATGCTTTCATTTAGCCAGTCAGGTGGAGAATATTTTCAACACTTCCCCTAGGAGGGGGTTTTGGTATGGCTCGAATGTTAAACAAAGTGCTACTCCAAGCAGAGTTGTTTCACTGGTTACATCTGGAGCTCCTATCACTGCTAATGCAGGGTATTCTAGTAGAACTAATGGCCCCAGAGCATCCTCTAAAGGAATCAACCAACTTTAATGTCTGAAAGGAAATAAAAGGGGTTATATTTTTTGTGCGGAGCCAAGTTCCATGTTGGTCACAAATGTGTTAAAGGGCAGTTATACCAGGTGTTGTTGGAATATCATTCTAATGGAGAATGAGAGGATTTTCGAGAATGTTCTAACCAGCTTGAGGATCTTCCCACAAAAGACAACAGCAAGAGCCTATGATATCGCTGTATGCTATGAAAGGGTCATAAGGTCTCCACACAATGAGGTTTGAAGCTCTTATGGGGAATACCAAAGCCATTGTGTTAGTGGATTCAAGTAGTACCCATAACGTTTTAGATACAAGGGTGGTGAGTAAACTACCTTTTCCTGTAGAATACCAGGAACAGTTAAAAGTAGTTGCAGCAAATGGTAGGTTCTTAATGACTACAGGAACATGTAGGAAAGTTAAGTGGGAGACTCAATGTTTCTAGTTTTTCATAGATTTTATGATGTTACTTTTGAAAGGGTGTGATTTGGTCTTTGGAATACAGTGGCTACTCTCACTAGGATCCATCTCATGAAATTTTGGGCCATTAACTATATAGTTCGATTTCGGTGAAAAAAATTGAACCTTGCAGGGTATTCTTTCTGGTAGCATACATGTCATGTCAACAGCTCAGTCTTCAAGATCTTTTTCCACTATTGATTAACTCTTATGCCCCTACACAATATTGATGACTTCAGCTGTTCAATTGTCCATACAAGCAAATGGCCATCAGCTTCATGTAGGCATACAAACACTCTTGAAGGATTTTTCTGACATCATTGGGATCCCTGTAGGCCTGCCCCCAACAAGACCCCAGGACCACAAAATTCCCTTGAAGGACGAGAATGTTCTGATCAAAATATGACCTTACAGATACCCCATGGTTCAGAAGGCTGGAATAGAAAAAATTATTCAGGAAATGTTGTACACTAGTATGATCAAAGACAATATCAGTTCTTTTTCTTCACCCACAATTATGGTTAAAAAGAAATATGGTAGCTGGAGGCTTTGTGTAGACTACTTACAACTCAACCAGCTAACCATAAAAGATAAATTTCCCATTCCCATCATTGAGGAGTTGTTGGATGAGCTAGGTCATGCAAGAGTTTTCTCCAAGTTGGACTCAAGTTAGGATATCATCAAATAAGGATGAATGATGTTAATATCTACAAAATTACCGTCAGAACTCATGAAGGGTATTATGAGTTCTTGGTAATGCCCTTTGGGCTCACCAATGCTCCATTAAGTTTTTAAGCACTCATTAATGCCATCTTTAAGCCCCTTATGAGAAAAATAATGGTGGTATTTTTTTGTGACATTTTAGTATTTTCAGCAAGCTGGGATGAACACATAGAGCACCTTAGGGTGGTTATTCCAAATCCTAAAGCAACACACACTCTTTGTCAAGCAAAGCAAATGTTCGTTTAGAACTGAACAAGTTGAGTATCTAGGCCATATGATAGCACGAGGAACTGTAGCCATGGACAAAGGGAAAGTGGCATATGTTACCAATTAGCCTACACCCACATGTATTAAGGAATTGATGAGTTTTTTAGGCATTACTAGATACCACAGGTGATTCATCAGATATTATGGAATTTTGGCTAGACACCTCACCAACCTTCTTAAAAAAAATGCTTGCCAATGGGACAATCAAGCTACATTTGCATTTCAGCAGCTGAAAGATGCTTTATGTTCAGCACCTTTATTGACCTTGCCTGACTTTCAGCTGGAATTTTGCGTGGACACTAATTCATTTAGGTTTGGTGTGGGAGTTGTTCTCTATCAACAAGGAAAACCAATAGCATTTTTTAACAAGGGGTTGGGGGTTAAACATCAAGCATTGTCGATATATGAGAAAGAGATGTTAGTTGTTTTGATGGTAGTGAGAAAAGGGCATGCATATCTAATGGGGAGACACTTCAAGATTTGAACTGATCATCAAAGCTTAAGTTTTTTATCAGACCAACAAGCTATCACACCATTTCAGCAAATGTGGTTTGCAAAAATGTTGGGTTATGACTATGAAGTTATTTATAGGATAGGGTCAAGCAATGCTGTAGTTGATGCCCTTTTGAGAAACAAATCTATTAAAACTGCTCAGGTTTGGCAAATGACTGGTGTTACCATGATTTCTGATTTACTACGCAAGATACAAGCACTTTACCAATCTGACTGCAAGCTTTAGAGACTCTGTGAAGAGGTCAAGAACCAATCTACATCATCCTCCAAATACACTGGGGATGGAATATTTTTTAGGAGAAAGGAAAAGATTATTGTAGGCAGTGATGAGGATCTTAAGAGGGCCCTATTCCAATATTTTCATGCGAGTGCAATCGGGGGACACTCGGGGGTTCATGCCACTAGAAATTGTATGGCTTCAATCATCTCCTACAAGGGCATGACTAAAGATGTAAAGCTTTGGATCAGAAAATGTTTTACATGTCAGACATGCAAGTTTGAGACTGTGGCCAAACCAGGCTTACTGCAATCATTACCAATTCCAGACAGGGCATGGTCATCAGTTAGCATGGACTTCATAGAGGGGCTCCCTAAGTCCAAAGATAAAACTATAAAATTGGTAATAGTCGATAGGCTTACAAAATTTGGGCATTTTCTAGCTCTAGCACACCCTTACACAACGGTAACAGTGGCTCAAAAGTATATGTCTCATATTTTTAAGTTGCATGGGTTGCCTGACTTGATCATTTTAGATAGGGATAAATTTTTTGTCAGTAATTTTAGGCAGGACTTATTCAAGAGGGTGGGGACTAAAGTGTACTTGTTAATAGTCTATCACCCTGAGTCGGATGGGCAAACAGAGGTATTAAACAAATGTTTGGAGAGGTATCTTTGCTGCATGTCAGGAGAGCGTCCTGGTGACTGGCTTCAGTGGTTACCTTTGGCAGAGTGGTGGTATAATTCAACCCATCACTCAGCCATCCATAGCTCACCATATGAGGCACTCTATAGCCAACCTCCTCCACTCCATAACCCTTACTTTGTTGGTGCCTCTCCAGTAGTCATGGTTGATAGGAGCCTGTAATAGAGGGAAGTTGCTAGAAAAATGCTGCAATATCATCTTAAATGAGCTCAAGATAGAATGAAACATCAGGTAGATAAGCACAGGAGTGAGAGGCAGTTCAACGTGGGGGATTTGGTCTGCCTGAGGCTACAACCTTATAGGCAGCACTCAATCAAGAAAAGATGGAACCAAAAACTATCCCCAAAGTATTTTGGACCATTTCCAGTGGAAGCTCGAGTAGGGAAGGTAGCATACAGGTTGCAACTCCCTCTTAGGTCAAAGGTACACCCTACTTTTCATGTGTCACTACTCAAGAAGCATGCAGGAACAGCTCCTACCCAAGACAGTCTACCTATAGTTGACAACAATGGTGCTTAAGCCAAAGAACCTGCTCGAATTCTTGATCGATGTGTGGTAAAAAAAAGACATCATGCAATCACTGAAGTTCTAGTATAATGGGCTGATTCTTTTCCGGAGGACACTACCTAGGAACCTCTTGAGCAATTGCGAAACAAATATCCTCAGTTTGATCCTTGAGGACAAAGATCTCGACAGGGAAGAGGTAGTTGTTACAAGTTAAAAATTGAAATAAAAAACGGTGTGTAGCATTTTAATGAAAATGGAGCATATAAGAATTTTATTGAAATAAGGCGTTTTTTAGCTAAACCAATAGCAGAAAGTTTTGCAGTAACCAACTTTCAAACATTTTTCTTTTCTCTTTCCTTTTAAGCATTTCCATTGTAACTAGCAAGGCATGAAATGTTTACAATACAAGTTTTCTTTCTAAAATTTCTCTCTCTTTTCTCTTAGTGTTTTCTCTCATTTTCTCCTCTCTCGATTGTTTTCTCTTTCGTATTTTGAATGCAAACAACATCTCTTTATTCCTTGCTAAGATATTATGAGGAAAGTTTGGTAGATCAAAGCATCCTAACTTGAATCTTCCATTGAGCTGATAGTCTCATACATACCAAAAATGTATGATGTCGCGACATTAGAGCATAGGAGGCTCAAGTGAGTAATCTATTTTTGGTGTCGCAACATTGACTCTATTTGTCCTGTTTTGACCTAATCAAGTCCTGGTTGGCCCCCAATTGAAACCAAACTTTAGAGAAAACCTAGAAATGACTTGAATAACTCCAAAGGTGTAACAACCCGATTTTCAATGGTATAAAAAATTGTAGTTTTGAAACCTCTTTTCATAAATTGAGTCCATAAATATTAAATAAGGATATTTATAGAGTTAATAAATAGATAAATTAAAAATTAGTTAGATAATTTAGCCGAAATTGTGGTTAATTAAGGCCCAAGGACTAAATTGCAAAGTTCAATCTCTATAGATTTTTAATTTTGAAATGGTTTAGAGAGTTAAATTGCAATTAACCAAAGGTTTAAAATGAAAATTAAACTCTTTATAAATATTAGATAGTGGGAAATAATGATGTTTCTTAATTAATTAAGTAAACTAAGATTAATTAAGATAAAAACATAGTTAATTAAGTTAATTAACACTTAATATAGGTGTATATATATATGATTAAGTGGAATGAGAGATGAAATATCATCTTCTCCATCCGGCCAAAGCAAAGAAACAAAAAGGGAAGACACAATTTTTGAGTTTAAGTTGTTTGACCATTTAATTCAATTAAAGACGACGTCGAGCCGTCAAGAGGGAAAGGAAATGCGAGAGCCGACGACGAGCGACACAAGCTTTCGATTTGTATTTCTATGATCTAGGATGAATTTAATTACTGCATATTCATGACATTTTGAATTATATGGTGTTGAGGTGAGTTGTCAATGATTATTTGAACTAATTTGTTATGGTTGAGATTGAATATCGAGATAGGGACTAAATTGAATATAATAAAAAAATAGTATGATTTAATTGCTTTATGATATTTGGTATGAAATTGAAGCATGCTATATTATATGATGAAATGATGATAAATTGAGAATGGAAGAATGTGAATTGAACTATATATAATGAATCAAAAATTGGTTACCCTATCAGTTGTTCGGCCTAGTCTAAATATAGTTGGCATGCCATAGGGTCAGGATATCAATTGAAAACCATCATTCCCAAGCAACCCGGGGTGGTAGATTGTACAAATATGGTATGAAATGATTATGTAATATGTGGAATATAATGTGAAATTATATGATATGTATAAGAAATATGACAATGGAAGTTTTTGGTATGAAATTGCATGTGAATTGAGTTTAAATTAAATGTATGCATTGATTAAACATGTATTATATTGACTTGAATTATGGAAATACCACTGAACGTTTTTGCTCAGCGTACGGTTTGTTTTCTCTGTGCACAAGTATAGTTCATTCTCGGTAGTGCATGATGTAAATCTAACATCCAGAAAGTGATCCTCGACTTAGCAAAGTTTGTATAATTCTTTTTTTTCTAAGTATGACATATACCTAGGTTGAGTCAGTATTGGTGTAATAACATGATTTTGTGAACATCTGAGTTAGAATTTGGTATATGGAAATGATCATATGAATACAATATGTACTTGAGTAGAAGACATGGTTTGAAATGTATAAAATGTTGAATTGTTCATGGCCTATTGATTATGCATATATATGTCAAAGGTTTTTGAATGAATTGTACTAGGTAATTAACTTAAAGGTTATATGAAAATGGTACATTATTGGATAAGGTGTTATAGTTCATGATTGAGTCATCAACATTGTGTAATTGGCTAAAAATGTGTTATGGAAGTGTAATTTGAATGATTTGGTAATTCAAGTTAGTGTCAAATTGGTACCATTTAGAAACAGTATGTCACGTCACGACATCAAGCATTTGTTTTCGTGACGAGACCAAGTCAGTATTGTAACAGCCCGATTCTGGGCCTAGTCAGAACAGTGGTTTCGGGACCACAAATTCGACGGGATAAAATATTATTATCATTATATTTTTATGGTCTACAATTTCACAGAAAAATTTCGTAAAAATTTCATTCGAAAATTTCGACGTTTGGGCAATCAATTTAGTCAAAAGGACTAAATTGTAAAAAGTGCAAAAGTTGAGT
>CM025142.1:11683360-11696408 GCA_013467495.1 Gossypium gossypioides
ATAAATAATATTAATTGTACTTTTAAAGAATTCTTTAGATTTTTATAATAATGGGAGGGGGAACGCATCGTCCGACGATGGATCTGCTGCGATCGGAGCCAATGCAGTTGGTGCAACTCATAATCCCGATTGAATCAGCTCATCGTTCCATTTCTTATCTCGGTGATCTCGGCTTCTTTCAATTCAAAGACGTTAGTTTCTTCCAATTTCTTGATTTTCTTTTTCGAATTTTTAATTATCGTTGAAAATCTTTAGATTTAATATGTTTTACGTTCGCCTATTTTCTTTTAAAAATATTGTTTCTTGCAGCTTAATTCGGAGAAGAGCCCTTTCCAGAGAACGTATGCTACACAGGTCAGCCTTTATATTTTACAATTTTAATTTATTTTCATGAGATTCTGCCCTCAAATGGCAGTTTTGAATCCTGATTTGAAATCTTCATTCTCAAAGAATGTACACATTTGAAATTAAAAGATAATTTTGCTGAAATTAGTGGAATTTTAGATAAGAAACTCTACCTAGATATCAATTCATAATGATCTTATAAATCTTCTAAATGCTTGGAGATTTATGCTAATTTTTAGTTAATTTTAGGAATTTTATTATACTTGATTATGTTATTCTGTCATGCAGATCAAGAGATGCGGGGAAATGGCACGCAAGCTACGTTTCTTCAAGGAACAGATGACGAAGGCTGGTTTATCACCCTCGACTAGATCTGCAATGAGTGATGATGTTGATTTGGATAACTTAGAGGTAATAATGGATACTTTCTATTTTAACAGTTTTATTTATTATATGGAAACACAACTTTATATGTGGTATTTGTAGGTGAAACTTGGAGAGCTTGAAGCTGAATTGATGGAGATGAATGCAAATCATGAGAAGTTGCAACATAGTTACAATGAACTAATAGAATATAAGCTAGTTGTCCAGAAGGTATGCTAACATTTCATGCATTCTCTGGTTATTAAAGCAGTAGGAGTGATTAGTTATTTCCCTCTTTCTGTACAAAGGCTTATCACCTTTCTTTAGGCAGCAGGTGTGAAAATTTTTATTTCCCTGTTTCCATATAATTGGTTTATCACCTTGCTTTCTAGAAGAAGCCTTATGATTCTGTAATGATTGATTACGGTGGTATTGTTTTCCTATTTCAGGCTGGTGAGTTCTTTCACTCAGCTCAAAGCATGGCTGCAGCTAAGCAGAGAGAAGTCGAAGCTCAGCAAAGGGGTGAAGGATCCATTGACAGTCCATTATTATTGGAGCAAGTATAGTTTCAGCTTGGTCATTTTCTATATTAGTTTTATCTGATGCCTTTTATTCCTCTTTGCTGATGGTTAGGGTGTTTATTTTTGTAGGAAATGGTCACTGATCCATCAAAGCAAGTTAAGCTGGGATTTGTTAGTGGTCTTGTCCCAAGAGAGAAATCATTGGCTTTTGAAAGAATTCTATTTCGGGCTACCAGAGGGAATGTCTTCTTGAAGCAATCTGTACTTGAAGGTTCTGTGACTGATCCTGCATCTGGGGAGAAGGTTAATTCCTGCATTTACCATTGTAGATCCAGAATTTCTTAGTCATTCACTTACTTTTGTTTAGTTCTTTCTTCACTCGTTAGATTTGTTTGTTTGATATTCGATTTGCAGCTTGTGCCTATGAGTGTGTTTTACCGAAATCATCTCCTGTTAATCAAAGTTAAGAACCTTTTACCATTTTATTTGCAATTACAGGCTGAGAAAAATGTGTTTGTTGTCTTTTACTCTGGTGAAAGGGCGAGGAACAAAATTGTGAAAATTTGTGAAGCTTTTGGAGCAAACAGATATCCGTTCACAGAAGACCTAAGCAAACAATTTCAGATCATTACAGAGGTATGCTTTATACGATTGTGAAATTGCGGAGAATCAGGGATATCATTTAAATGGAATTCGAAGCTTAAGGATTCTGCAAGCAGTTTGTTGTTACTTTCACTTTTTGTTTATATGTATCTCTTTTGTTTTCTCTCTCTCTCTCTCTAGTTGTTTCAGTTTGAAAGGGATTGGGGTTGAAACAATTATGATGTAATGGAAACCATCAATCAGTCTAAATCTATATCTGCCCTTGCTCATTGAGAGGTTTTTTTAATTTGTCTGTTGGCCTGCATTGATTTTTTTTTACTTTATTTTAATTCTTGTAGAAGTTTAAATAATATTGTTGTCTTTGGTTAACAGAATAGAAGGTAGAGCCAATTCTAAAGTTGTGCCGAAACAAAAATAAGCACATTGAGAAGGGGTAGTGTTGTTGGAAGGAAACTATTTATATTATAATAATTGAAGATGATAATAAGTTAATGATATGCATAGATCCTGAACATAGTAGCATTCAAAAGTTGCACTTTTCTCTATCTCTCTCTCCAATGTTTGAACATAATGCCAAATCATTGCTCTAACCTTTCATGTGAACATTTTAAAAGTTATTAGATTTTTTGCGTACTTTTATCATTTTAATGTGCATATGAAATGCGTATCTGGGTGTTAAGTTCTTGTCAGATAGGCTGAATTTTTAACCCCTCTTATATGCAGGTGTCTGGAAGACTTGAAGAGCTTAAAACTACTATAGATGTTGGACTTGTGCACCAGACCAACTTGTTACAGACAATTGCCTATCACTTTGAGCAGTGGAGCCATTTGGTTTGTTGAAATTGATTTTATTCCTTCTTTTCTTTAAAGCATATGCTTCTATCTATGTTTGAACTTCGTATCCGTACGATTGCATGTCAGTTTCTGTGGCTGGATTTAACCTAAGAGGTGGCAGAATGAACCCCAAAATCTGACCAAAATACCAAACCCAAGATATTTTGAACCTGAAATGATTGGAACCCAAAATGGCCTAACACAAAACTGCTCAAAACTTGCAGTTTGCCTCCTCTATTTAACCTTTTTAAGTTCCTTTGAACTCTATGTTTTCTTAACTCACTGAACGTTTTTCTAATTTATGTAGGTGAAGAAAGAAAAATCCATTTATCACACTTTGAGCATGCTCAGCATAGATGTTACAAAAAAATGTCTTGTTGCAGAAGGTTGGTGCCCTGTTTTTGCAACAAACAAGGTCGGTTTTTTGAACCTGTAATCCTTTCTTCTCTGCTGCATGGTATTCCTGCTTAATTGCAATAATAAAGTTGAAAAATGATTATCTACCCTTGATTTTGCAGATTCAAAATGTGTTACAGCGGGCAACTGTTGACAGCAACTCACAAATTGGGACCATATTTCATATTCTCCAGACAAAGGAATCTCCTCCTACCTATTTCCACACCAACAAATTTACTTCTGCTTTCCAAGAAATCGTGGATGCATATGGGTTAGTCAATTTGATAGTTGCTGCTATTGCATTCAAGAAGATAAGCCGGCTCTGTGGAATTCACAATATCTTGGTTCTGGCAATCCATGTCCCTAACTCCTCAGTCTCAAAAGAGATATTTTCTTCTTAGTTTAGACATTCTATTGCTATTGCATATTTACTTGGGTGGTTAAAATGCCATTTCTAAACCAAATTATCATGGAAAAGAACTGACCTGAGTTAATATTATTGCAGGATTGCGAAGTATCAAGAAGCAAATCCTGGTGTATTCACAATCATCACATTCCCTTTCCTTTTTGCTGTTATGTTTGGTGACTGGGGCCATGGTATATGCCTGTTTTTGGCAACATCATATTTCATAATCAAAGAAAAAAAGTTTTCTAGTCAGGTAACTTGTGAATAGCTTCCTGGTAATTTTGGCAATGTGCTTCATGTTCTTGGTAATAGTACTGTTTCTTGTACTTATTTTATTTTTATTTTCTTTTAACCTAAAACAGAAACTTGGAGACATCACTGAGATGATTTTTGGTGGTCGCTATGTTATTATGATGATGGCATTATTCTCAATCTACACAGGATTGATATACAATGAATTTTTTTCGGTCCCATTTGAACTGTTTGGGCCCTCTGCTTATGGATGTCGTGATCCTGCTTGCAGGTAGGTACTTGTCTGTATGATTGGAGTATACGGAGAGAACCTGAAAATTTTTTGTCCTTCCTTTCTGTATTACTTACATTCATCTCTTTGCTTTGCAGAGATGCTTCTACAGCAGGCTTAGTAAAAGTACGTGCCATTTATCCTTTTGGTGTGGATCCTAAGTGGCATGGTACTCGGAGTGAGCTACCATTTCTCAACTCACTGAAGATGAAGATGTCAATTTTGCTTGGAGTAGCTCAGATGAATCTTGGAATCATTTTGAGTTACTTCAATGCAAAGTTTTCGGGAAATGAACTCAACATTCGGTGAGTCACAACAATTGCATTTGTAGAGTACTTGGCAAAATGCTTATCTCAGTTTAAATACTAAGAAATTGTTTAGCCAAAGAAAAAAAATTGAAACTGAAAAGAGGTTACTTGTGAAGAACATACCTGTGTCTCAGTGTGCCCTGGCACATCGAGCAAAGCTTTTTTGTTAGTTATATCATTGGTTTTTCTTTTGAAAATGTGTTTTTGTTTGTTGCCTTAACAAAAATATAGTGATTTTGACTAATGTGTTTATTCAATAAATTGAAACACTGTTTAGGTACCAATTCCTTCCCCAAATGATCTTTCTGAACAGTCTGTTCGGATACTTGTCACTCCTCATAGTTGTGAAATGGTGCATTGGTTCTCAAGCTGATCTTTATCACGTGATGATATACATGTTCTTGAGCCCTACAGATGATCTTGGTGAAAATCAACTTTTCTTTGGTCAGAAGTTTCTCCAGGTTTAGTTCTGTATTCCTAACTTTGCGAAAGTTTTCTCTTGCATTATTTGACATCAGATTTATGGATTTTGTGCTTTTTGACAGATTGTATTACTGCTAGCGGCTCTAGTTGCTGTACCGTGGATGTTATTTCCAAAGCCTTTTCTTTTAAAGAAGCAACATGAGGAAGTATGTGGACAGCACTTTCTGTTTTTTCCACTATAAACTATATCTTTCACTGTATAGCCCATACTTTATAAAATTTAACTGGTTTCCATTCTTCTATCAAATGCTTTAATATATAAGTTCTTATTGATGTAGAGGCACCGTGGTCAATCTTATGCGCTATTAGAAAATAGCCTCGATGAGTCTGATGAAATGGAAGTACGTCATGGTTCCCGTAGCCATGAAGAGTTTGAGTTCAGTGAGGTCTTTGTTCACCAACTTATACACACTATCGAATTTGTGCTTGGAGCAGTGTCAAATACAGCTTCATATCTGCGTTTATGGGCTCTTAGGTAGGTTCTAACCACTTGAAACCTTCAAGTCCCTTGCAAAGAAAGGCCTCTTGACTGCATCTGATTTCTTTGATTTTACATTTTACAGCCTAGCCCATTCAGAGTTGTCAAGTGTATTTTATGACAAGGTTTTACTTTTGGCCTGGGGGTGAGTACTGAGTAGTCTACTTTTCTCCTCAAAACATTTTCTCTTGCTAAGTATTTTGAATTTAATTAAAAAGGACTGATTATTATCATTTGCTTTTCTCTTTTGCAGATTCAACAATATCTTCATTCTTATCTTCGGTATATTTGTATTTATATGCGCAACAGTTGGTGTGTTACTAGTGATGGAAACCCTCAGCGCATTCTTACACGCTTTGAGGCTTCATTGGGTTGAGTTTCAGAATAAGTTCTACGAAGGAGACGGTTATAAATTTCAGCCATTTTCATTTGCATCACTTGATGCCGAAGATGAATGAAAGAACAAACACAAAGGAGGATTAAAAAATTCATTCCCTTGGCCCTATAGGTAGGGATTTAAACTCATATTTTAGATGTTCTGTATATGAAGTGGTGAACTTGTTTGTTGGGATTAGAGAAGACAAAGGCTTTGTTCAAGTTCCCCCCGCTAGTCAAAGTTGTAATTAGTTAACATAGCCATTGTGTTTCCACATTGGTGATTGTTGTATTTGTCTGTTAATTGGAAGAAATGAATAATTTTGTGACACTTTTCTTTTTCTCTTATTGTATCATGCAATGTAATTTAACAGTCGATTGATAGAGTTTCTTCTTTTCTTTTTCTTTTTATTCTTTGAAGACAATGAGCAAAATCAGTGCTATTTATTTGTTTATACAAGAACCAAACATGATACCTACAATTAGCATGAACCTGCAAATATTATGCAATAATCAAATTAATGTTTCGATCCAGCCATTGGTCCGCCCCATACAAGTAACCATATGAATGCGATGTAATTTTTTTTTNTGGTAAATGTAGAAAGTCACTGGTATTTAAACTGTAATTATTCTAGGCACTACAAAACCATCTAAATCTTTATGTAGAATTTGAAAAATTGCATTAGGTGGCTGTGGGAAGACACTAAAACTCAGTTCCAAATTAAAGGTCATGGTCGCCATACTATCTGCTAGTCGATTTCCGTCACGAAACACATGTTTGAGATCAATATCCCAATACCAACAATTATTCTTTTGATATTTCGTAGAACAGCACTGTCGTAATCCATCTCACCCTTTTCACGAACAAGGTCTAATGTTGTCAAGCTGTTTGTTTCTAAGATCACTCATCTTGCCTCCAGCTCGAGTTGTCTAGCACTATCTGTGTTCACTTTGAGCCATCCTGATTTAGTGCGCTTCCAACAAATATGCTACAATTTCTTCTCTTTTCCCCTGTTATCTTTTCCATTTGTAGCTTGAGTCGCATCACAAAACTCTCGACTTAAACGCCTTGCCTTGTCCAGCGTGCTTTCCCACTCAGAAAAATTATCATTGAAGATAACTTGATTTCTTCGCAGCAATAGGCTCTAGCTTGCAACCCCAAAAAACACCTCCCAGTTTTCATCATTCAGAGTAAAGTATTCCGACCTTGATAAGTTTACATGAACCCAATCAGCTAAGTTAAGGCCTAAGAATTCATTCAATTTGCCACTCTTCACCACTCAACTCCAAAGGTCAGTCGTTGCCAAACATTTTCGCAAAACATGATCTATGTTCTCCAATCTGGCTCCACATTGATTACACGAAGGGTCTATTGTAATATGTCGTCTCTATTGTTCCGCATTCGTTAGCAATTTTCATGAACTACAAGCCAAAGAAATACTCTCACTCGCTGTGGCCCCCTAATCTTCCAAATCACCTGCCACCTCTTATAAATTTCTCGATCAAATTCCTCGCTCAACAATTCATATGACGACTTAGAAGTGAAGACAGTTCCTTTGTTTCATTTCCAACCAGGTTTATCCTCAAAATCATCATTCGCCATAGGTTGTTTAACTGCAGTAATATATGCAATAGAGGATGATGGCAACATGGTTTTTAAGACATCCATATCCCATTCTCCTTTATTGTTAATCATACTACAAACTAGCACAGTTTCATTGGGTAGCAAATCTGGATTCAAACATACCATATTCAATTTCCTATGATTTTTTATTCATTCATTTCTCCAAAAATCAACCACCTTACCATTTCCAACATTCCAAATTACACCATCCCTGACAGCTTCCCAGACTTTACTCATTCCTTTCCATAGCAAATCTGGATTCAAACATACCATATTCAATTTCCCATGATTTTTTATACTAAAGACTTTCCTCCCGGGTTAAAACCGTGTTTAGTTCCATCTTAAGGTCCCTCTCCAAATCAATTAGTGCATTAGATGGTGCTTTCTCTAAAGCTTTCTCCACCCCACTTATTCGAGCTAATAGTTTCTTCTTACAATAATTAATATTACCAAAATAGAGGTGTTCCACTCCTTTGCTATTATAGTAAACCTCTTTATGTTATAACGTATATCTTTGTCATGTGACCAGGCTTCTTTTAACATCTCTTGGAAGCCTGAATGTTGTTGCCATGCATCGATAAACCGGAAGGGTCGGGGTCTTTTAAGTTACCATTCTCATTTAATTTCAAGAGAATTGGCCTATGGTCCAAACCCAATTGTTGTAAATGATTAACTTTCGAATCTGGAAACTCCATCAACCACTTATCATTACAAATACACGATCTAACCTTTGTTTAAGGCTACCTCGACGCCAAGTATATGCAGGACCCAAAAATCCTAAATCGTGTAAACCCATAGATAATATGAAATTGTTGAAAAGATTACTCACCCTACTCCTGTTGATGGATCCTCCTCCACGTTCATCCGATGAGACAATTGCATTCCACTCCTCACCCAATAACCATGCTTTTTCTGGATCATGCACTAACTCCGCGAGTTGGGGCCACAATTTCTTCTGTTTCGTTCCATTAGGACTGGCATAAACAGCAGTCCTATAAACCTTGGTCATCTCACCAGGCTTCTGGTAGCATATATGAATAAACTGTTTAGTAACATTAAGAACATCAACCATAACATTTGACTTCCATAACAGTCAAATACCTCCAGACAAACCTCTTGATTCCACCCAAAAAGGAAATAAATACCCAATCCTCCGAATAACATCATCTGCCTTGGTGCCACCAATTCGTGTCTCCATCAGGATGAGGATATCCGACTTATGTAGTGATAAGAACATTTTCAAATTTCTGCCAAAAACGGCATTGGCAGCCCCTTGACAATTCCAAAACATGCATTTAAACATAAAATAAAAAGGTTCAGTTGAGAAACACCAGTTTACTGGTGATTACCGATAGAGGAATTGGTTTCCTACCCATTAATCGATATTGAAGCACCTTCGATTGAGACACTGGCTTTGAGCCCGATTGCCTCCAATCTTGTATTCTGCACGTTGTTATTAGAACCACTCCCTTGCTCAAAACATTGGGCTTGTTCATCTAGTTCCTTAGTAACATAAGCAATCCATTCTACCAATGATGGTTTTGGTGGATTTTTGGATTTCGATTTTTTCCGGATTTTAACTCCTTTTTTGGTGATTTCTTTCATGCTTTTGATACGCCCTTTGGACTGTAAATTCAAGTTTTTCTTGCTTGGACCTGCACAATGAAATTCACTACTTTCCTCATCACTATCCATTACCATAACTGCCCGATGAGATTCCTTAGGTAGGTTGTTTGTTGTTTGATGATTGTAACTGGTTTCTATTGGATATCAGCAAGCTCATTTTCCTCAATCCCATTTTGTTGTTCGATGTTTGTAGTGGGTTTTAGTCGGATACCAACAGGTCCATTATTCCTCTGATCCTTGGTGGCAGTTTTGGTAATTCCTGACCCAACACTTACTATATTCTTTCCTTTATTATTCTTTAAACTTCTACATAACTTTTGCATGGAATTTGGATCTAGATTTTGGGCCAGAACATTCTTTCCTTCCTTAGGTTGCACCTCAAATTCCTCCTCCACCATATCAGTCAAGAAATCAAAATGAGAACCTACACCTTCCTTATGTTTTTGAGTTTCCTTTCCTTGTCTACCTTCCCTGTCGACGGCCACAACTCTCTTAAATGCTACTTGAAGGAGTTTTTTCTCATCCCAATTCTCAGATTTTATTTAAAATTTTATTACTTAAATCTGATGTTGAATAAAAAAATTAAAAAATAGTGGACTCGATTCAATCTGAGCTGTCCTGCCCATGAGATCCGGACAGGCTTCAACCTCAACTAAATTTTCTCTCTATTTTTGAGACCATTAGGCCCATTAGTAGCTTTACGACAAATCCGGTTCCCTAAATTCGTTCCGTGCGGTTCGTCAGGGTCCAATTCATTCCTCAACTCGTAAATTTATTACCGTGAATGAACAAAAACACTTGCTGTCAGTCTTCTGGCAGCGAAAAGTAGAAGAAACTGACCAAGGAAATTTCCAGGCTCTGCCAAATCTGCCTTGCGGGTAAACGTGAAATAAGAGGAATTTTGAACAGTTCACAGAGGAAGAGCTTGAAGATGGACGAAGATCACAATAATATCGGCTTTTTGGAGACTGGAAAAGCTGATAGATCGGTTTGGTTAATGAAGTGTCCGGTCGTTGTGGCCAAATCATGGAAGAGTCAGACCGCTTCTTCTTCCGATTCACAGCCTGTCGCCAAGGTTGTCCTCTCTCTCGACCCTCGCAAACCCGATGACCCTTCTTCTATGCAGGTACTCTAACCCTAAACACTTGAAGATGATAGTTTTTTAACCATGAATTCGCAACTTGAACTCTTAATTCCAAGTTTTAGATAATACCCCTTTTCTTATTAATGGTGAATTGGCTCTTTAATTGTGGTAAAAGAGGTTTCTTGGTTATTGATTCTATAATCTACCAAGTAAAAGATTTGAATGACATTCTTGTTATAGGTTTTAAATTATACTATTAGTTCTGTTGTTTTCTTATTTCTCACGAGTTTATCAGTTGATGATCAGTTTACAATGGAGATGGCTGGATCTGAGATTGGAAATATACCAAAAAGTTACGCCTTGAATATGTTTAAAGACTTTGTTCCTATGTCTGTTTTCTCTGAAACAACTCAAGGTAAGAATTATGGTTCCTTTTTTCTTTTGCTTCTCAAGTATTCGTTTGTGTGTTATCTAATTCAATCCCTTTTTGTTGTCACTTTGTACGGTAACTCGAAGTAACAATTTACCTCAAAATGTGGTTTTCTTATAAAAACTACACTGGGAGTTTCTCTTACTTTCATGATTTAGTGAATATTTTCTTAGATACATGGTGCACTTGTTGCTGTATAGCATTGAGGGTTTAATCAGAATAATGTGCATATTAGGAATTGGTATCCTGTCCACAAGTTTATTGTGAGAGTTCTTTTTATTCGTAAAAAGATTATGAGGGGAGACTATGTATACCTTTAAATGCATATTTAGTATCTTTTGGGAGTTCTTTAGTGAGCATATTGAATGTCTGTTGTGAAGAGCATTTGATTGGTTTAAGGTGGAGCCTGTTCAAGGACTGCAACTCTTTCTAAATGGATGGTGCCAATTAGTCTATTTGTTATGGATGCTTAGTAGTTGTTATGTAGGACTCTTAGGAGAAATTTTTAGGTAGGGCTCTTGGAATAAAAGAAGTTGTTTTAGGACTCTTAAAATAAAAATTGTGTTTCGTAGGACTTTATTTAGCTTGATATGCTTTTTTAAATTATTGTAATCTCCATTTCAAGGGACTATCAATAAAACAAAAGCAAGCAAAATTTTTATCAAAACCCCTAAAGAGATATGGGTGTCTCTCCCATGAGTCTTAAGGTTTCAGTCTCTCTTTGATGAGCTGAACTATTAATTTGAAATTCACCGAAGTAACAATTTGGTATCGGAGTCAATGATTCTCAACAATGGCAAAAAAGTGGGTGGCAGAGTGGTGAGAAGAAATATGCAAGGAGCTTGATTATATGTGAACAATAAAGCCTTTGCTTATCTCTCTTCCGTATACTATACATCAAACCCTCCTACACCTTCTCAACAAAAACCATGGCGGTCACAACCAACTTCAGTCCCCGGTCTTATTCATTAATAGCTTCTAAACTCATATCCTACAACCCATCCTTTTCTTTAAACCCAATCCAGAAAACCTTCAATTTAGACAAGTTTAATGGGTCTAAAGTTGATGTTTTACCTAGTAAAATGGATATTGGAGATGATAGAGACTCAATTGCTAGTCCTATTGTTACAAATGTGTAGTTTTTTTATTACTATGGACATGCTTGGGGTTTTGGGATTTGCAGATGTAAAAAGCTTAGCTTAGTTATTTTTTTAAAGTTGTTATTGTTGTGAGAAATTTGAAATGGCGCTGACAAACGAGAAGTATAATGGGTCTAAAGTTGATGGTTTACCTAGTAAAATGGATATTGGAGATGATAGGGACTCAATTGTTAGTCCTTCTATTGTTACAAATGTGCAGTTTTTTATTAGTATGGACATGTTTGGGCTTTTGGGAGTTGCTGACAGGAAAAGCTTAGTTGTTATTTGGTAAAAACACCTCTCTAGTCCCACTCAATTTTGATATTGAGCAAATTGGTCCTCTTAAAAAAATTTAATCCCTTTCAATTTTAAAAGTGAGCAACTAAGGACAAATAATTATAGTAATTAATGTTTTTCATCAATTGTAAATAGTTTTGATTGATATAATAACAAATTAAGCTCTTAAATTTTGTCAATTTGGTATTGATTCTAAAAAATTTTCTGAAAACAAATGTATAAAACTTATAAAAATCTAGAAAGTTCGAAAAGAACATATAAAAAACTTTAGCTTTAAATATTATATCAATAGATAGAATCCACAAACTTTGAAGGCTAAATTTGTTATTATACTAATCAAAATTATGTAAAATTGGCCAAAAAATTAATGTCTGATTAGTTGTCCTTATATACTCTTTTTCGAAATTGACACGTGTGAATTTAAGGAGAGAAGAAAGAAGAAAAGGGAAAAATAGAAGAAAAAAGAAGGCTGTTGCTGAAGGGGTTGCTGTTGTTGAAGAGAAAGCAGAAGAGATAAGAAAGGAGAGGAAATTCTAAAAATAATTGTTTGATTATCCCTCTTATTTAAAAGGGTATTTATACACTTGAAGCATGTACAAAATAAGGTAAGTAATCACTACAACCCTAATTGACAGCCTAATTCACAATTATAATCCCTAATATCATTCAAAGAATCACTACATTGTAGCATATCATGACACTCCCCCTCAAGCTGGAACGTATAGATCAGTGCTCTTAGATTGTTACATATATGCTTAATCCTAGGTTTTCTATGAGATTTAGTGAGAATGTCAGCTAGCGAATAATTAGAATTAGCAAAACTAGTAGCAATGCATTTTAACAAGATCTTTTGTTTGACAAAGTGATAGTCTATCTTAGGGGTGAGCAAAATCTGACTCGATTCGAAAAATTCGATAAAATATTCAAATTTTGAATTAAATAGTTCGAGTTATTTGAGTTAATCAAGTTATTCTGATCAACTCAAGTAAAAAATTAAGTTTTTTGGTTTAACTCGAATATGAATTACACAATTCGAGTTATCCAAAAATCCGAATAAGAAAAGGCAAAACTACGTCATTTTGATAAATGTTTACTTTTTTTGAAGTTAAAAGGTAAAATTACGTTGTTTTAATAAATATTTACTCATTAAGTTAAAAGGTAAAACAATTATATTGTTTATGTAGTTAAATAATCTTGTACTTCGTCTACTAGT
>CM025142.1:11697313-11718098 GCA_013467495.1 Gossypium gossypioides
GTGTGTTCAATTTTTCAATTTATTCCGCTATTTTTGTTACTTGTTGCTTAATCGGGACGATCCCTAACACCAACCAACCTTCGTTATTGGCTAGGATCTTTTAGGGGCTCTCCTTCTCTTGGAATAAGTTTGACATTAGGATCCATTGACGTATCAATAGGTTTTCTATCCAACATCCCCGTTTCTTCCAATATATCCGACACATACTTCCTTAGAGAGTTAATAATGCCTGTGTTTGCTTGTGCCACTTCAATACCCAGAAAACATTTCAAGTTTTTCAAGTCTTTAGTTTGAAAGTGTTCGGAAAGATGTTCCCTGGGTTGGCCCATCCTTTCTTAATCATCACCTATGATAGCAATATTATCCACATAAACAACCTGATAAATGCACTTGCCATGAGGGTTAAGACAATAGGATATAGAGTGGCTGCTTCACTACTTTTCATCCCAAATTGTTGAATGACTACACTAAACCGTCCAAGTCAAGCTCTTGATGGTTGCTTTAAACCATACAGAGATTTCCTCAATCAACATACTAATCTGGACTTCCTTTGAGCAACGAATCCAGGCGGTTGCTCCATATAAATTTCATCATTTAAATCTCCATGTAGAAAATCATTTTTAATGTTGAGCTTATGAATAGTCCAATGATTCATTGCAGTAAGAGAGATCAAGAGGTGAACCAAGGTGATCTTGGCAACCGGAGAGAAAGTTGGTCTATCTTTCCATCTGAACTGACTTTAACTGTGTATACTCATCGACATCCAACAATATTTTTTTCTGATGGTAAGAGAATAAGATCTCATGTGTGGTTAGCATGAAGAGCATGTATTTCTTCCACCATGGCTTGTTGCTATCCAGGATTAGTCTTTGCTGCACCAACAGTTTTAGAAATGGAAACATTGGATAAATATAAGGTGAAGACATGATAAGTGGGTGATAGTTGGTGATAACTCAAAAAATTGTAAATCGGTTGAGGATTTTGAGAAGAATGAATACCTTTTCTGAGAGTAATAGGTGGAGTGTTTTCTTCTGTTTGAAGCATTACTATAGATGGAAAAGATATTAGCGTAGAAGATGAGTAACTTGGAACATCTACTTGACTTGTATCTGTAGAAGAAAGATTAGGAGCATTTGAAGTGAAGCGACGAGAATAAACTTGAAGAGGTTTAGGGGAAGGTGTATTATTAGCAATGAAAATATGGGAGCTAGGAGAGCATCAACAATGTCCTTTTCGGTTAGGGATGGAGGGGAGAAATATGGAGTTGCCTCAAGAAAGGTTACATATGTAGAAATAAAATATTTGTGAGTAATGGGATCATAACATTTGTTTCCCTTTTGATGCTGAGAATATTCTAATAAGACTTAGTTGATAGTTTTGGGAAGAAATTTATCTTTTCCTGGTGCATTGTTATGAAGAAAACAAGTACAACCAAAAACTCGGATAGAAATAGGATAAGAAGGTTGACCAAGGAAAATAATAGAGTGCTTGGTTTTGTAAGATAGAAAGCATATGGTTAATCAAATAACATGCATTGCATCCCTTAAAAAACGATGAGGTATTTTGTTTTGAATAAGTATTGTGCAGTTGTTTCAATAAGGTAGCGATTTTTATGCTTAGCTCCTCCACACTATTGTGGGGTATAAGAACATGATTATAGTTGTGGACACTTAGAAGTTAGGTAGAACTCTCAGGAGAAGTAGTTAGGTAGGACTCTTAGAATAAAAGTAGTTTTAGGACTCCTAAAATAGAATTTGTGATTGATAGAACTTTATTTAGTGTGATATACTTTCTTTAATTCTTGTCATCTCTGTTTAAAGGGATGATGAATAAAACAAAGGCAAGCACTATCAAAAACCCCTAAGAAATGTGAGTCTCTCTAACAAGTCCTAAGGTTTCAATCTCCCTTTGATGAGCTGAACTATCAATCACAAATTCACGTATGTAACACAAACTCTTTCTAAATGTCAAAATATGGTTTTAGAATCTCTTTGGAGTTGTTCTCAATGAGCATGCTGAAATCAATGGTGTATCATGAAGAAAATTTGATCAGTTTTATATTGAAGCTTTTTCAAGGAGTGCAGCTTTTTCTAGAATGTATGATGCTAGTATATCACCATTCACCGATGCAAGAAAGGGTGGGGAAACATGCTTAGAAGCTATTCTAGGAAGTTACTGCACATAACTATTGGAAAATAAACAATCCTTAACTTTGGTGTGCTATGTTGCACAATAGGAGCTAATGCATTATTATGTCTATTTATGGTTGTGATTTCTTCATCTCTCTCTCTCTCCCTTTGAGGGAGGGGAGGTAGAGAATTTCTTTTGTGCTTTTATTTAATATATATATATATTGTTATTTTCATTATAGGTAGGGTTGCAATGGAAGGAAAAGTTGAGCATAAATTTGACATGAAACCACATGAGCAAAACCTTGAGGAGTATGGGAGGCTCTGTCGTGAAAGGACAAATAAGTCCATGATAAAGAACAGACAAATACAGGTAGGTTAGTGAATATACATTGGGTTGGCTCTGTAGTATTTTTATTTCAAGTTATCATGATGCAAACATGTTACTTATGTCTCTTAATGCATTTTAAAGGTTATTGATAATGACCGTGGAGAGCACATGAGGCCGATGCCTGGAATGGTTGGTCTGATTTCATCCAACACCAAGGTACTTAAAGATGTGCCTAGAGAATGATATTAGCCATTTTTTGCTCTTAAATGTACACGAGTATTGAATTGGGAGTATACATTGACAGTTCTTATTTTCAATTGTCCCTGTGCAGGAAAAGAAGAAAACAACGCCTGTTAAACAACCAGAAATGAAAAGAACAAGAAGGGATCGCGGGGAATTGGAAGATATAATGTTCAAGTTGTTTGAGAGACAACCAAATTGGGCTTTAAAGCAACTTGTCCAAGAGACAGATCAGCCTGCTGTAAGCCTCTTACCTTACATTCTATCATCTTGTCATGTTTACCTCTTTGTTTGAGCTGTGTTTCTTCTTCCTCTTCCTCTTCCAACTGAATATATCTTATGGTCTGTAATGGTAATTTGATTTTTTGTTGCGATTTTTAATTTTACCCATGTATAAATTGCAATTTGTTTTTAAAAATGAAAGGACTTATTGCCAAGAAGTTGTAGACTTCTCTTTCTGGTGATTTACATTCAGCAATTCTTGTTTTTACCTTACACAGTTATGTCTGGATGTGATTTATTAGTAGGTAGTTCATATGTGTGAAATTTTTTTTGCTTCATTCTCTTTGCAGCAATTCCTTAAAGAGATACTGAATGAGCTCTGCGTGTACAATAAGAGAGGCAGTAACCAAGGAACTTACGAACTTAAGCCAGAGTATAAAAAATCTGTGGACGACACAGCAGCTGAATAGCTTACATTTACCTGTAATTTACATTTCTTTTGTTTCTAATTATTTTTCTCAATTAAAGGGATAGTCTAAAGGAACCCCTCAGGAAGAGGATAGAGAGTAATATTTAGCTTAAGAACCAGTGATTTAAGGGGATAATAGGCAATTTGTTTGGGGAAAGGAAAACTTGGCTGCAGGACCTCTAAAGTCCAATGGTGCAATTCAAACATTCTTCAATGATATCAAAGTTGGGGACTAGGGGGGCAAGTATATCCAGAACAAAAATCCTGATCAATAAAAAGGAATCATATTCTATCGTGATATCCATGTGTACTTTGTTTGAAATGCTGCTTGCATACCAACTGCATTGAGATTATTTTTCTCTTGCTAGGATGTTTCACCTTTTGTTTCTTATGTTTGTATTTACCATCAAAATGATACATAATTTATTTCTTAAGGCGATCAGTGAACTGTCTCGAAGTTGGCTTTAAATCTTCGAAAACTCCGCGATGGGTAGATGATGTTTATGTGTATATGGATGTATAGGAGGTGGCAATTGCTTATAGACTTGAATTTGCTTAGAAATGCTCCACTTAACAGCTCACTGCTCAAAATTTGGAAGGATTCCTGTATTAACTGACTGCTGAATGTTCTGTCCAATGCCCTTGTTTTGCATGAGTTTTATGGTTATTATATGTATGTGTGGATGTGTAGGGAATAAATGAAGGATTACAAGTACTGGTTTGTAAAACTAATTATTAGATGTCATTTTTCGTGGATTAAATCTTGCATTTGGAGCATGATATTATTATTAGAAAGTGAAACTTCAGTAATCATGAGGTGACGCATAAGAATTTGTTATTATTAGAAAGTTGTAATTCACTTTGTAATTAAATGGTTGAGCAATTTACATACATGCTGCATACTTATGATTGGAAAAAATTATTTATTTTTTACATCTGAAGATTTTAAGCAACAATATAATAGAGTGGATCAAGTTGAATATCAGTCAAATAAGGAGTTATTTGAAGATTTTATCTGGTTGTGTTAATTTATAAAATGAGATCTATTTTCTATAGAAGTACAATTCTTGTAATATTTGATTATTTTATGCCATATGGAAGTTTTATTGAAGCACAATTCTAGCGATATCATGTTTTACACTAGTTGAATATTTGCAAGCTCACAATGCTTATTTAAAAAAGGTTTGTTTACTTGATTATGAAGTTAAGAGTGTATTTATTTGTTCATTGAAAGGAACTTGTTTTTTAGTGCAATTATGTTATAAACAAATTGTTTCATGTTTAGATTGCAACTAAGTTTTCTAGGGGAAAGTTTTAGTTGAGAGAGTGATCTTAGTTGATTTATAGGAGTAAGATTATAACTTGAAGAGTGAGTTGAATTTGAATCATATCTTGTATTGTTGATTAATGTTGGTTTACTCTTTGCATAAGGCTTAACAAATATAGGAAATGTTTTTCTAACTGTAGAACCAATGATTGTGTGCATACTTATTTTTACTCTTTCAATTGTCATTAAGTTGCAACTTAACTAATAATCGATAAGTAACTCAATGTCTACAATTGGTATTAGAATTAGCGCTTGATTAGTTAGGTGATGATTTAGCTCTTGAATTGCTTAAGAGAGGGAATAAACTTCAATCTCTAGACTTCTTATGCTTGATGGCTTTAATTATGCATATTAGAAGACTAAGATGAGGATATTTATTAAATCAATAGATGAGCGAGTTTAGAGGGTTGTATTAAATGGTTAGGGGCCTTGTACAATTTGATGTTAGTGGCTTGCTAATTCCCAATCTAGAAATCACTTAGACGATTAAGAAAGATAAGTTGACAAATGCAAATCCAAAAGAATTCAATGTCATATTCAATAGTGTAGACCCAAACTAGCTTAGGAGAATTCCCAAATGCTCAACTATGAGATAACTATAACAATATCAAAAACAACTCATTAAGGCATCAATACATTCACCTTGTTTTTGTTCTTGGTGAGGATTATTGGAATACTAAGCTTGTCAGAAAGGTTTTAAGGGTATTCATTGAATGATTTACGATCAAAGTGACTATTATAGAAAATGCCAAAGATGCATATTAAGGATTGATGAATTTATTGGGTTCCTACAAACCTTTGAGATGAATATTGAAGAGACTAAGAAAAGTAACGGTAAGGCATAAAATAATAATGCACCACAAGATGCGTCCTTAGTTGCAATTAAAGGAGAAACTACCATTAAGGATTTGCAATAGTAGCTAGCCCTTCTTAATAAAAATTTCAATAGGGCATTCAAAAACTAACTAGGAAGAGAAAAAATTTTGAAGGAGGTTGTAACTTTAATAAAGGCAAAAGAAAGATAGTAGTAAGCAATGAAGAAGCTTGTAAGGGGAAAAAGAAAGACATTCAGTGTCACAATTGCTAGGGTCAGGGACATATTCAAGCTGAGTGAATAACCTAGAGCGATGAAGATTCTTCAAGCAAGATACAGATGAAGAGAACTCGAGTAATTATGGGGCTTGTACTTTTCAAGTTGTGTCAACAATTGCAACAGACTCAGAGAACTAAAGCAACAACAATGCCAAATATATGAGGATTTTATGGGCATTTATAAGACAATGCTAGATAAGGGGGGTTAGGTGTGACTAAACTTATAGAAGCAAGAGAACTAGAAGCTTGGAAAAATGATCCGAAAGGAAGACTCCTTTCTAAAGTTGACAAACTTGATGCAACGAAGAAAGAGCTAACAACTACTCAATCTATACTAAAAAGGCTAGAATCAAGAAGCGGAATGCTAGCCAAAATTCTAACCATCGGAAGAAGAGAACTAGGCAAAGGTGGATTGGGATACATTGACAAAAAGAATACAACAATGAATCAACAGTTCTTGTCAAAGCGTAAGGAGTTGTAAATCAACTTGAATGCTCCGAGAAAATTAAAATTGTTCATAGTGAAAGTCACTACAAAAATAATGAGAAAATGGTGTGACATTACTATGGTAACCAATGTGTTACAGGTTCCTAAAAGATTTTAGAGAAAACAGGCAGTTGCATCTTTGGTTGCAACTAACATAAGGTAGAAGGAAAAACTTGTTTGGAGAAGAAAAGATCAAAGATGTCTCATTGCTGCTTATCGATCATTGAAGGCTACCATTGAGCATATTTGGTACTTTGATAATGGGTGTTCTTGGAACATGATTAGAATAGAAGTTATTCCAACAATTTTCAATAAAACCATGAAAGCAAGTTAACCTTTGGTGATGGTAAAAAAGGAAGAATCATTAGAGAGGGAGCCTTCACCCAAATTATGTTTCTTGTGGAATGATTGAAAGCTAAACTTAATTAGCTCAACCAACTTTGTAATCGATGTATGTTGGTGAATTTCACAAAGGAGAGGTGCAAGGTAATTGGTAAATAAGACAAACTTTTTATGAAGGATGTCAAATAATTATTATAGGCTAATTGAACCTATTATTTGTATAGATGATTATTCAAGGTTCACTTAAGTGAAGTTTTTGCAAAAGAAATCAAACACCTTTGGTGACTTCAAGAAGTTTGTAACACCTTTGACATCCCTCGGGATATGAATAGTGTCAATTTGGGTTGACATGTGTTCGAAATTTTTGGAGTACACAAAGATAGAATTATTAATGTTAGTGGGGAAGGTAATTGGATATTATAAGAAATCAAAAAAGACTTGAATTTAGGAAAATTAATTTAAGCAATAAACTAAATTGTAAAAAGTGCGAGAAGTGTCGGGCTATAGTGCAAAAATTAGAAATAAAAAATGACTAGATTAATTGAATGAGAAAAGGGCGAGGATTTGGAGTGTAATTTTTCCATAGAAGTACATAAAGGAGTGGATGATGTTGAAAGTAAATAGGTATCATACATGCGGCATTAAGATGATTGAAATTTTATTATTTAAATATTAAAAAAAAAACAGAAGAGAAAGATGAGTACATAATTTTAGTGCATAGAAAGATGTAGAAAGAAAAAGGAAAAATCTATTCATTATCATATTTCAAGCTCTCCCCTCACGTCTCTCCCTCCATTTTTCTAAGTTTTGATTTTCTGTCATTTTAGTCCCTCCTCCATTTTCAACCTTTTTTCAAAACTTTAAACTCTAAAACTTCTTCAGAGATTTTTAGTAAAATCAAGAGAACAACTCCATAATAAGCTTATCATCTTGTAAAGCTAGCTAATAGCCATTTTGGAGGAAAAAGAAAAGTGAAGAAAAATTAAATATTTTGAGTAAGATTAAGATAAGGATGATAAATTTTATAGATTAAGATAATGATGATAAATTTTATTGTAGGACTTCATATTTATCTCATTAAAATGCATGTAAATAGCATGTGATTTTTGTTTTGATATTAAATGTTATATATGTGTTGTGTTAATGAAGAGAATGAGAAGAGAAGTGAAGAACAAATTAGGGATAAAGGCAAAGGCGTGGTTGAGGAGTGAAGAAAAAAGAAAAAGATTTATTCAAGCATTTTGTTGTAGGTATATCAAGAAGTTTGTTTGTTTAAATAAACCCTCAATAGAAAATTACAATTTGCTTAGTAATAAAATGGAATTTATTTACCTATGAAAACGATGATTTTTTTTTATGAAATATTTGAATATGAAATTGCATTTTTGTTATGAATCGGAAAGTGTATATGTAGTGAATTTGATGAAAAAGGAATAAATTGTAAAGAGTGTAAAAGTTAGATAAGTGAAATAAATATCGATATGAAGTATATAAATGAAATGTTAATTGTTGATGAAATAGATGTTATGTGAAATTTAATGATTATTAACTTTATTTAAACAAGGGCTAAATTGTAAAAAAAAATAAAATGAATTTGCTCTATTTGTTGAGAAAATGGAAACAAAAGGTATAGTTTAAATGTTCAAGTAGACAAAATGAGAATTAGTAGGATATAAATGAAATGTCATTAAGAAAATTACTATGCGCGCTAGTGATAGGGACACTACGGTGCAAGTGAAAACGGAACTACAGTGCAAGTGTTAGTGGCACTTTGGTGCAGAGTGACATCCGCACATCCGTGCGAAGAATAGTGGCACTTTAGTTCATATTATCGATTTTTCTGCATATCTTATTGTGTTCTATTAAGACTACAATTGGACAAATGAATTATAAGGTAAGTAAACTAAAAAGTGAATTAGGAAGTAACTTGTAACTCGTTAAATTGTGAAACAAAATTATGCATGGTGATAGTACTATGTATATATATTTATACATTTGTATATGTAAAGAACCTATTTTAAATGTAAAGTTTAATTCTTGATGTGCTTAGTAAGCTCTTCCGAGTTTAACGCGTTTCTTTTCAAACGCGTATGTGTGTTCTTGTTTTGAAGCTCTAGAGGAGAAGCTGACATCCAACTCATCTCATCACAAAATCAAGTCTTAAAGAGAGTATGGACTTAAATTTTCTGACTTTAGTGTTTGGCATATGCTTAAGGATAGGTTGGAAATGTTATGGTTGATTTCAATGGAAACTTTGGTGCTTTTGGTTCCTTATGTAAATTATGCAAATTGGTTTGGTATGTTTAGAAATTGAATTGAGTTAGGAGTTATTCAAGGTTGGAAATTGGTATTTTTGAATGTTAAATGGTTGATATGGATGTTATATATCATTTAGATGTTCTCCTAAGTGTTAGGGAGCCAAAATTTTGCTTAATTCTTAATGTGGCAAGATTAAGGTTGCGATGTCAGGTTTTATGAAGTCGTGATGAGCTTAAGTCAGAGAGTGACGTCGTGACGTGGTACCGTAGTAAGGTTGCGATTATTTCAAGTCAGAGAGTAACGTCGCTACATGAAATTTCATGAAGTTGCTACAAGCAATAGTTTGAGCTTTACAATTTGGTCCCTAAACAACCTCCAATCACCTTGAGATTTTTCGTAAGCTTGTTTTAAGCTCGGATAAGTGTTTGAATCATATTTAATTGTATTTTAAGCTTAACAACTTGAAAAAAAAATTAAATCGATTTATAGTGGTCGTAGTTGCTTTGACAACGAATGTGACATCTCGATACCTTAACCTAACGATTGGGTCGAGTAAGGGGTGTTACAATGTTGTGTAACAAGCTCATAAATGAAAAAAGTAAGCTTATTGGACAGATAGTAAGAATAAAGAGTGACCATAAAAGAGAGTTTCAAAATGAAGAATTCTTCGATTTTTTTAGAATACAGGCATGCAACATGAGTTAGCTCCAAATACTCTACAAAAAAAATAAAGTTGCTGAAAGAAAAAATACGTAATTTAAGATATGGCATAAATGCTAATGTGTTTTGCACACATACTGGGTAGATGTTATTAACATAGTATGCCATGTGATCAACAAGATCCTGTTAAGACCTAAAATGACTGACACCTTACAAGATGTGAAAAAGAAGAAAACCAGTTGTTGGATACTTTTATATATTTGGCATCAGATGCTACATTCTTAGAGATAAAGCTTACCAAGGGAAGTTTGATGCGTTAAGCAATGAAGGTATTTTCGATGTGAATTCCACTAACAACAAGGCATATAAAGTTTATAACAAGCACACATAGTTAGTTATCAAGTCTATTAATGTTGTTGTCAAAGATGAACCAGGTTGCTCTTTACCTGGTGAGTGTGTAGATAAAGAAACATTGGAACCAATTACAAAGAAAGTTGTAACTGATAACAATCCAAAGTAGTCTATAGATGAAGTTTCTTAGCCTTACCCATCTTCAAGGGTATGTAAGGATCACCCTTAGGATAATGTGTTCGTGATGCTGGTGGAGAGGTCGAGACAAGAGGCAAGCCTAAGCCTAACTACCATGACATGGTAAGGTTAGCTTATTATACATCATTTATTTAGCTTGCTACACATCCTCCATAAAGCTTAAAAAGGTTGAAAAAGCTCTTAAGTATGAATGCTAGATCCATGCTATGCAGGAAAAGTTGAACCAATTTAGAAAAAAAATTATGCATGGTAATTAGTCCCTAGACTTGAAGGTTGCAATATCATTAGGATGAAATGGATATTTATGAACAAGACAAACGATCATGGAAATGTCACTAGGAACAAGGCCAAACTTGTGTCTTAAAGTGTAGCACCTTAAAATTTTTTGATGCCAGAAATTCATTTTTGTGCTAGAATTCCTAATTCAATCCATTTTGGGAAGTGAGATTGAGAATTTTCCAAGAACGGGCATGGTGTTGGGTTACAGATTAAAGAATTGATTAATGGTGTTATTGGATTGCATTAAGTAGTTAGAATTTCAACTTAAGGATTAAATTATAAGGTAGCAAAATTTGTGGGGTCTATGTCTATGAACTAGAAAATAGAATTAAATGGAAGAGAAGTCCTTATAAGGGTATTAGACCAAGGGTGTTATAGTAAATACCACTACAGTTGATTTTAGTTGGAGGGAACAATTATAGGGGTTAAACTTCACTACCATTTTTAAGCTTTCATTGAAAATTTACTTCTCTTAATTTATTTGTTTAATTTCTTGTTTTTTGGACTCTATTCAATTGATTTTCAATAAGGTAACTCATTTCTTTTTCAATTTCATCATTCAACCTCAAATTTAAAAAGTTAGAATATTCATTTTCTTCCTTTTGCATTTCACGTTCAAATTTTTGAAAGGGAGATTTTTTATTTTGAGGATTGATGGAACAAGGTCAGGATTTAATTTTTTTTTTGTAAATAATTTTTTAACCTTAGGAATTAGGATTTTGCATGATCAAATATTTTTTTCCATTTATTTGCTATATTCGTCACTCTCATGTGTATAGAGAGAAAACTTTGATCTCATTAATTTTTTTAAAGTTTTTAAGCTAATTTGCTTCTAAATTTGATTTTAGGATCAAATGGGAATACTAAGTTTTATATTTGTTTAGTGTAACATCCCATACTCGGTCCAGTCACCCGATTCGAGCTACAGGATGCTACAATAGTAAACAGGAACAATCACATACATTTTTATCAGTAAACTCAATATATAAACAAATACGAGTAGAATCTAATGATTAACATGTATTTCAAACAAATTTGAGTCTTAAACGAGCTTACAAAAGCTCTTAAATCTGCTTGGAACCAATTCAGGATCAATTTGAAACTTTTACAAAAGGATAGGTAAAAAGGTAAATAGATAAAGTTTTTCGCTATATCCAATTGCATCATATCAATAGATTTATGTGTTTTTATTGTTAACTTATGTTTTATGAACTTGTTTTTATTGTTTCAATTTTAATTTAAAGCTAAAGAGGTAGGACAAAGTTTAAAGGTGATCTATCGTAATTTGATATGACAAATTAGGCTTTCTCGTTACACTTAAGAAGCTTATTCTCAAGCAATATAGCATCTTTTTGGTAGTTTTTTTTTTTTGTAATTTTTAGGTTTTAAGTTAATAAGTGTAAATGACTTAATTTTACTTATTTTGAGACCCAAATTGGCCAATAGTGCCATTGGGGGCCCTAACATATGATTAAGTGATATATGAACATGTTGGAGGCTAAAATCGAGCGAGAACGACACTAAAGGAGAAGATATAATGATATCCAAACATTGGAATCGTGATACCTCCAACAGACCCAAGATTGGAGACCACCCTTCAATGGTATCACGATATCCACTTTGGGTATCGTGATATCAACCTGCCAAGAAGCACTCCAAGTTCAAGATTGCTCCAGGTATCGCGATATCCTATTCTTATTGTAACAACCCACTTTTTAGTGGTGTCTGAAATAGTGGTTTTGGGACCACAATTCGAATGTGTTAGTCTGTAAATATTAATTATTTAATATTTACGAAGTCATTAATATCGTATTAAAATCTAGTTTGAAAATTTTGATTTTTGATTAGTTAATTAAAGAAAATAGACTAATTCATAAAAGATGTAAAACTTTATTACTATTGATTTATAATGATTAAATGGCTTAATTAGTTTAGGTGGAAGGATTTAAATGGTAATTATACCATTTTTATATAGTGGACGGTAAAAAAATGAATTTGTATATATATTATGTTTTAGCTTTTATGATTAAAATTAATAATAAGATATATTAATATAATAATAAAATAAAATAAAACAAAGTGGGGTTGTCATCTTCTTTTTCTCCTTGTGCTTTTGCCGAAACTCCATTGTTCTAACATTGGGAGCTTTGGTCTTGCTAATTCTTGGTGTATGTAAGTATTTTCTTGGTTTATTTATCATGAATTTTAAGTTTTGAGCTATTGATAATGGAATTTAGCTAGTTTTGGAGTTTATTTGTGAAGTTTTCAAAGTATAGAAATTATGCCATTGAAATTTTTGAAGCTTTATAGTTGTAATTGGTTCTGGTTGAAGCTTGGTGATGATTTGTATTGAGTTTGTAAAGTGATTTTTATTAATTTTCATGTTTAGTGATTAAATTGAAAATAAATTAAAATGAACATGGTTTTTCTTGATAAATTTAGAATTTTAGGGTTGTTTTTGAATGGTTAGAAATTAAGTTCAATGGGTTTAAAGTTAATTGTGAGAAATAGGCTTGTTTTGATCTTAAGGAACAAATTGAATAAAGTGTAAATAGTTGGGGAAAATGTACAAAATTTTAAATAAAGAATTATATGTATTGAATTGAATTGAATTGAATTGAATTGAATAGTATATGAAATTGAGATTAATAATTGAAATAAATCATATTATAGATCAAGAACAAGTTGATAACTGAGGAAAAGGGAAGGTTGCAGAATAGTCCCTGGACTTTTTTCATTACTGTAGTTTAGCCTGGTAAGTTTGTTCGGTTTATTTTAACTTAATACGAAGTGTATACTGAATGTGAAAATTGGTTGCTGAATGTTTAATGTTAATTAGTATAGATTGAATTGGTTAATTGTTGGAACATTGATTGACGATGATATTTATTAAGTAGGATGAACATAGGATTGAGTATGATTGGCATGCTAATAGGTTATAATGTGCACTTTACAGGATTGTTATGTGATGAGCGAGGATTCTTGATTTGTGTTTATAAACTGAATATACTAAGGTTCAGCATTTGTTGCGAACTATCGAATTATATTACATTGATTTTGGCGTGTTACCGAGGGCGGATGTAAAGCTTTCGGGATTTACACTTGGTGCCCAGGCGTGTTTTCGAAGGGGTGATAGCCTTTGGGCTAGGCACCTAGTGCCTAGGCGTGTTTTCGGTTGGATTGGCTCATTGGAGTGGTTGGCGTGTTTTGGGTAGATAACTGTGTACTCATATTTGTATATCTTTCATCGGGCAATATTTATATTTTTAAATGACTTGATATTGAATTATTAATGAATTAATTATGAATTCCTGTTAACATTACGGCTTGATATAGAATGATATCGTATGATTATATTTAAATGTAACTCGTACTCGTTTGTGTATAACTCACTTGTTACAGATTGTGGTTGAAAGGAACTGACTATTAATCTTGTTATTTAAGTTTTCATGTTATTTCGGTAAGTTTACTGTTTTAATTAGGGGTGTCCAATCGATTAACCGACCAGTTAACCGACTTGAACTACCATTAACCGAATTAACCGAACCTTTTAAACCCTTAACCGTTAACCGAACCGAAATTTTTTAAAAGAAATTAACCGAACCGAATTTTTTTGGTTAATTCAGTTGGTTAACCGAATTAACCAAAATTTATATATATTTTTATATTTGGTTAAAACAAGTATAAAACATATCAAAAATTAATCGACTTAACCGACCGATTAATTTATATTTCTAAAAAATTAACTGAATTGACCGAATACTTATATATTATAATATTATTTATTAAATTCGGTTAATTTGGTTAATCGATCGATTTTGAACCGAATTAACTGACCCCCGATTGAATTAATTTGGTTAACCGACCGATTAACTGAATTCGGCCAGTTAACCGAATTAATTCAGTTTTACCCTAAATTTGCACACCCTTAGTTTTAATCGACGAACTTACTAAGTTTTATAAAAGCTTACTCGTGTTATTTGTCTATTTCTTTGTAAATAGCATTTCTTGGAAATCGGGAGATCAGATCAAGTCAAAGAAATCACACTATCTAGATATCTTTTAGTAGCTTTGAACATTTACTTTCAGTTATATGGCATGTTATAGGTGTTTTGATAGCATTTCTAGTTATTTAGGGTAGTTGCCATACTTGAATGATTTTGCTTGGATATATTTTGGTTTATGGTGAACATGCCTTCAATGTTTGGCTTGTTTTGGTTCATAAATAAGTGTTTTAGTCTTTTGGTTATATGCTACTATTAAAGGTTATATTATGGTAGAAATAAATTTGAATGGTTGTGTGAATAAGGTGAGGATTTATCGGCTTTGTATGTGACTTGGTTGATAAATTGAATTGTGGTGTCAATGATGACACATTGGTTAGGCACTTAATATGGATGTTTTGACATGTTTTGAGCTTGTTTAATCATGTTTTGAGTAGGTTTAATTGATGGAAATTGGATTGCTTGTTGTCCAAATAGGTAGATTTTGGTAAACTTGAATTTGAAGGCACATTTAGGAGCACACGGCCTAGGACACGGGCTGTCACACGGCCATGTGCCATACACAGCCACTCCACACGATCATGTGTCAATTTTTATTTGAGGTGCAGGTTTCACACGGTCTGCGACATGGTCGTGTGTTTCAAGTCAATATGTAACATGGTCTGGCACACGGCCTGCGACACGACCGTGTGTCCATAATTCGAATATACACACAGTTTGGCACACGGCCTGCGACACGGCCACGTGGCTCTATTTCGAATATCTACATGGGCGGACACACGGGCTGGGACACGGTTATATGTCCATACTTCGAGTACCCACACGGTTTGGGCTGTGTCACACGGCTATATGACCCTTGTTTTTCAATTTTTTTCTTCGATTTTCTGTTTTGATTCAAATGAACCCTGATTATTTTCAACTTATTCTTAGGGCCCCGTAAGTTCGGTTTAAGGTCCATATATGTATTCCCTACTTGATTTAAATGAATTATTGAATGATATTAAATAATTTGTATAATTGTATTTATTTGAGTTTAAATGTTCTGCATTGTTTTGTAATACTCCGTAACTCTAATCCAACAACGGAGACTGGTTAGGCGTGTTACACCTAGGTATTGCAATACCAACATCATGAGTGGACAAAAATTGACCAAAAAGGATAGTCTTTGTCCACTCGAAGAGCTGATCATTAAAGGCCTATTCAAGGGTATTTTGGGTACAACAATAGGATCAGAATAGCTACTTATATCAGCTAAAATTTTGCTGAGAGAAAATGAGGCCACATTAGAATAGTTTTAGCTTAAGGGTTTCTTTAGTTTTCTCTTAGCTTTTCTCTCTTCTTCTAAGGTTTCTTAGTTTCATTTCCTTAACTATAGATTTAACATTTCTCTGCAACTTTTCTTCTTATTTTAGTTGTTTTTAGTGTTAGTTAAGTTAGTTAATATTGTAGCTTAGGTTTATTTTCACTTTCAGTCCTTGTATCTTGGTTCTAAAACATTTTTAACTTTAGTTTAATGTATTTTAGTTTCTTTTACTTTGCACCTGTTAAAGTTTGCTCCTTTCATGTTTATTGCTTTAGATTTTCTTTTTGAATGCTTCTCTTTACATGCCTTTTAAGTTTTCTTGCATAAAAATATCAACTTTTAAATTTTTCTTAAGCTTTTCTTTAATGGCTTTCATGTTCTTCATTTCCATGTTTATTGGCTTTATTTTTAACACGGGTAATTAAACTTTTAAAGGGGGTTGGTTGATAGAGATATAGTGAGCTAATTTTTGGATAAAGGACCAAATCATAATAAATTGGACTAATTTGAATAAACCTAAAACTTAGGATTGATGACCCTAAGGGAACATATAAGCAAGTGATACTGAGAGGAGATCTTGTTGAGCTCCAATTCATTAGTCCCAAGTTAACCAGTGAGATCAAGAGATAATCTAGATCAATTTGTCTAACTTGGTAAAATTAAGACCGAGAGGTTAAATGGAGACATTTTAGGAGTTTAAGTGATTTGGATCCCTAATTCAAATATTAGTGAACCACATCAAGATCAACCAACCATCATTTGTTATTTAATCATTAATTTTGTAATTTTGTATATTTTACAATTTAGTCATTGTTAGCTAAGTCGTGGGTTAGTTTAATTTCTTTGGACTTTATGATTTGCCATAATATAACTTTTGCGATTAGTTGGTTAGAATCTTTATTTCACACACACATTATTTAGAAATTGTTTAACCCACAATACTCTTAGGTTCGATCCTTGGAATACTCTAGTGTTCCATTGTAACACTACAAATATTACAACTGACCTGTCACACTTGCAATAAAGTCGCGATATTTATATTTGTTTTAGTCCCATTGTTGATTCATATATCTCTTCATTCGCAAGGACGGAGAGAGGCGGTCAAAAGGCTAAGGGAAAAGAGAAATTTTCGAAAATGTAACAGTTTTGATTTGTGCTAAATAGTTTTTGAGCTACTTTATGTGTTATATTAAGATAAAATGATTAATTTTTCTATGGAAGTATGCAATATTGGATCGCGTTTGGGTATAGTTATCACTTTTCTTATATAGTTATCATGGCTTAACTTGCCTAGGAGTTGATGTGTTGGGAGGGTTTTCTTGTTGGATTTTACATTTTTTGGTGTGTTTGAAGGGTGTTTATAGTGTGATACACTTACAAGGTACGTTGGGTTGGAAGTCGTGTTATTACACGCAACAGAGTTTACTTATGTTTTGACACTCATGTCCAATTTGGTGTGTTCGGGTTATCCCTGTATTCGTACAATGTGTTCATACTTGACTAATAAGGGCTAGAATTTAATGATAATGAGGCTATGATTGAAAATTGTGTATGAGCAAAATATGTGGCAGTAACTATGAGAATTGATCTTTGTACATGATGAGAAAATGGGTCGTTGGTGTAAATAATTGAGGAAAGCATGATAATGTTGTGATTTGAATATATGACATAATGATTTTATGTCATTGTTGAATTAAATTTAGTATGCTATTATATTATGTATCAGATTAAGTACTTTGGGAACTTTTAAGCACTACTGAGCTTATGAATGCTCTGCATAGAGATGTTTGTTCCGTGCGTAGGTCTCCATTGATTTGATTCAGTTCGAGTGTTGGCTTTAGCTCTAAGGAATCTCAGTTGCCTAATTTGTAATGTCTCTTTATATTTTAGCAGTTTCGGAATGTTATTGTTAAGACTTGTTGTTCATTGCTCTTTTAATGTTTATTGGGGTATCATGACATTATAGTACTTTAGTTGTGGTAAATGCTTTTAATTTGAAAGTTCATATGGTATTTAATTTGTTTTATGCTTGAAATTTTACTTACCTAGTTATATTTTGATTGGTTGAGGCTTTATTGTTGAATTTACATGTTTTATATTTGTTTTGGTATGTCAAATATGTTAGTACGACTTTGATTGCATGTTAGACTAGTTTAGGTGCATTTTGGAGCATTGCATGACTTGAAATGTTCATTTTCTACATTTCTAGGCATATGTCTCGAAACACTAAGAACATGTCTTGAGACCACAAGAACACTTTGTGCTTAAACATGTATTTCCATATGCATGTCTTGATACATGAGGTGCCTTGTCTTGAGATATGGTTCTATTATCTCGAGACATAAAACATCAAAGCTATGGGTTAAGCCATTGAGTGCAACGTTTAGAGACATGGTTACAGTGTTTCGAGGCATAAATGTCATTGTTTCGAGACATAGCCCTAATGTTTCAAGACTTCAAACTTCGAAGCTAAAATTTAAAATAGAAGAGGCATGTCTCTAGACATGGCTTGATTGTCTCGTGACATAGCCATAAATTTTGATAGTTTGACCCAAAATACATAACTTGGCTCCATGGTTTACCACTTTTGACCTTGAATTATTGAATATGGGCTCAAATGAGTTTATTTAACATTTATAATGTCTTTTAATTATTTGATTCTTCAATGATTAGGTTTATGCTTGGAACTTTGGAAACTTTTGTATGTGCATATGTTCATTTTGATCTACTTCAACAACGAATGTGGCGCTTTGCATTCGTTCATATTCTGAGTTTGGTGTAGAGTGTTACAGTTAGGTTAAATTGTCTAGAGACATAAACACCAAGGTCTTAAAACATAATTCCAGTCTCAAGACTTCAAATTTCAAAGCTAAAATTTGAAACAAGGGAGGCAAGTCTTAAGACATGACCCTGAATTTGGTAGTTTCACCTAAGATATGTAACCTGGCTCCATAGTTTATCATATTTGACCTCAGATTATCAAATGTAATCCCAAATGAGTTCGTTTAACATTTTTATTGTCTTTTAATTGTTTGATTCCTTAATGGTTGGGTTTATACTTGGAACTTTAGAAATTTATGTATATCCATGTGTTTATTCTAGGTTGTTTCAACAATGGATGTGGTGCTTTACATCCGATCATCTTTCGAGTTAGGCGTAGGGTGTTACACAATCCTACACTTAGGTGAAAGTTATTGACTTTTATGAGACCTTCACCCTTGAAGCTCACGTGAAAACTATTTAACTTTTACTGGTAGTTACATCTTACTTGGACATTAAACTATTTTAAATGGATGTAAATAGTGCGTTCCTAAATGTTTTCATCAATAAAAAGGTGCTTGTTGAGCAACCTAAAGGATTTAAAGACCTTAAGCATCCAAATCATGTTTACAAACTCACTAAGGCATTGTATTGTTTGAAGCAGGCCCAAGAGCATGGTATGAAAGGTTCTCTAACTTCCTGTTTGAGCAAGGTTACATAAAGGGAAACTTGGACAAGACATTGTTCAAAAAGATGTAGAAAGGTGTGCTTCATGAATGATATCATCTTTGGCTTATCTTCTCAACAAGCCAATGAAGCATTTATCAAAATGATATAATATGAGTTCGATAAGCATCGTGGGAGAATTGTCCTACTTTTTGGGATTTCATATCAAACAACTCAAGGATGAGTTATTTATATCACAGAAAAAAGTATGCACATAAGTTGGTGAAAAAAATTAGGGATAGAAGGATATAAGCCAGTAAAGACTCTAATGACAATTTTAGAGGAACAGTGTTTAGGTGCAGGGGTAGTTGCAATTGACCCTAACAACTACTACAATATAATTGGCAGCCCACTTACCTTACTCCAAGCAGACCAAACCTATGTTTTAGTGTCTGTATTTCTATTAGGTACTAATCAAATCCTAAAGAGTCACTATTAAAAGTTTTGATAAGGATCATTCGCTACATTAATGGCGCTTTGAACATTAGAATTTGGATTTCAAAGGATATGGTCATAAATCTAGTTGGGATTAGTGATGTTGATTGGGTTGTCAATATGTGTGACAAGAAGAACACATCAAGGATTTGCTTTTATCTTGTATAAATTCAATGTCATGGTATAGTAAGAAGCAATCCTTGATCTTATTATCAATAACTAAAGTTGAGTATATAGTTGTTGGAAGTTGTTGTGCGAAGTTCTTATGGATGATATTGGGAAATGTGTCTATATTATAGTAAATATGTAATTATTTTCTATGTATTTGAACTATGAATAAATAAATAAAGTTAATTTCACATTTAACTATTATGCCTTTTGTGTTTTTATCTTTCATATTTTGGATGCATAGTGAAATTGTGACAAAGCGAAATTGTGACAAGCAAATATTAGCTCATTGATTGTCTAAGTTTACATTACGAGAAAGACAACTTACTTCAGTAGATAATCTAAACGAGTTCGTAATACCGTAAAAGAATCAAAGTGAGCATTTGGTTCAAATACTTAGAAGGATTATTATGTTGTCTACAATTCCAACTAAGGAGATGGCTAGTCTTGGCTACCGGAGTAGTTAACTCCACGAGTAGAGACATAGATGTATTCATTGGAAGAATGATACATTGGACTGGACCTAAGATGAATTAATTCTAAACTCGTTTGTGAATTAATTCACTTGTGACGTTCATGGTGTGATTTACTTAAATCCTGAGTTAGTCACTGACCATGCGTATGTAACTCATGTTCATTGATATAAGTGGAGGCTTATGCTCTAAAGATGATCGAGCCCATAGTCGGTATGTTGGGTACATGACTTGTGTATAGCATGACTTTACTAGCAATAATGGAATTCATAGCTCGATTAAAGAGTTAACAATATCCTCTCATTAGTATTGTGTAGATTGATAGATATGGAACATGGCCACAAGTTGCTTATTCTTGAACGAGCAATTTATCACAGCCATTAGTTGACAGTGGTCATATTAATCATTAAGAAGACACAATGGTGATAATGAGATAAAATAAGATTGTATTGACTGAATGGATTAACTCAAAGGAATCAATGATATCATATGAGGGTAACACACACATGACGAGGTCATTGGACAAAGAAG
>CM025142.1:11962829-11976783 GCA_013467495.1 Gossypium gossypioides
GCCACTACTACTCAGAAACCCAGTCAAAACAACCTCTTGCCGAAACAAAGAGCAAAAATTATCCCTTTTTCCCATGCAAAGACTCGAATTCTAAACCTTTTGCAACATTAGTACTCCACTTAACCACTAGACCAACAAGCCCATTTTAACATATTCCACCAATATTTACTTATAAGCCTACTAGTTAGAGATAGAGGTTTTATTCAATTAAAACTAAAATTTTTGCCCAAGTCAAGGCTTGAACCCAAGACCTCTTAAACACTCCCAGAACACATAACCACTGAAGCAAACATATATTAGTGTCACAAACATACAAAAATATATATATAAGGGATTTTTGGGGCATTACATCTAGAGAGCTTAGGAATCGAAAAAGATGAACTAATTTTGGGAGAAAAGCTTTGATTTGGTGTTTGGCAAATTTTTGAAGAACATGAAGAATGAGAGGAAGGAGACGTGGGGGTTGTTAAATAGGCACCAATTTTTTAAAAATTGGGCCATTACCCATTTAACCACCTCTAGTTTCTTCCCTTTTTCCAAATAGGTCCTCGTTTTTCAATTAAAACCAATTTCAAAATTATTTTTAAATCAAACCTCGTTTTTCAAAAATTCATTTTAATCAAAATTAGTTTCCAGACACCGAATTTTAATATCTTAACCTAAAATTATTAATTCTAATTATTTTAATGTTTTATTTAATTAATTCCTAATTATCTAATTATCAATCCTATTTATGAGTTCCAATTCACTAACCCCCGATCCTACTTTTCCAATTCTACAAACCCAATTTTTGGGGTGTGACAAGCACCATCATATTCACTTATCACTCGCTTAAATATTTCACATGATTTTTCACAATCCCACATACAAGCATCATATGTAATAGGATATAGTTCAATTAGAATTACTCAATCTTGGACTTAGATTACTTGTTTAGACCAACCTAAGCCCCCACTCAACCTTAGGAATCGTGCCTAAGAGCTACAATTCCAACCACTCACCTAGTCGACGCCTTTCGCACAACGATCTCAAACAAGCTTTTCTTTCCCTTTCGCCTTGCTCGTAAAAGCTCCCAACGAGTTCGAAATTCTGTATACACATTAAATACATTACAAACACATTATTAATAGCCTTAAACTCAAACAAATAGCATCAAAATCACCACTCTAATATCACTTTTCTCATATAAAAAATCAACTCATTTTGCCGAAATATGAGGTTTCCTCACTCAATTTTTGTTCCCAAATCTTAATTAAGTTTCTAAACATCCTATTTAACCTGTTATTACAAATATAAACCTTTAATTTTACCTAATCCCACAAATTTAAAATTTTCAGAAACTCAAGCTTGTATGAACACACAAAAGGGGGAAACTCAAAATTCATTAAAATTGGATATCGATCTATCAAATTGAATTCAAATATCTTCTATTTAGTTCAAAATAGGTTAGAAATTAATCAAAAATAATAAGTTTATCCATTATTTCAGATTTCACCATTGTTGAACCAAGATTCGATTAAAAAATTTTAAATCTTAAAAACTCTCAACACACTCGATTAAATTCCGAATTAGAAAAAAATAACCTTAATCTAATCATAATAAGTCAAAACATACCTCAATTTGAAGAAAGTAATAAGTTTTGGAGCTAATTCGAATTTGAACGTGAGAAGGATAATGACAAATTTGATGAGGATTTAGTGATTTTTCTTTAAAATTGGAAGGATTTTTTATGTTTGGAAGGTTGGAAAATCATATTTGTTTGGCTATTTTGAGAGAAAATGCTCTAATTTGAGTTTTGGAAAATATTTCAAATGAAGTGGATGAAGAGGAGGGAAGGGAAGTCGATTTTTTTAAAAGAAACAAGGGAGATGAACATATTTTTAAAATTAAGAGAAATTTACCTTTTAAAAACTCTCAGTTTTCCCTTGTTTTCCAAATTAGTCCTAATTTAATTAAAACACATTTTTTCTCAATTATTTCCAAACCCGATTTTATTTTTAAAATCCATTTTAGGTTATTTAATAATCGATCACCTAATTCTAATTTTCACCACCTAATTTTAGACTCAATAATTATTTTAATATTTTATTATTAAACACTCTAATCCTATTTTCGGTACTCGGTTCTAATATTCGGTCATTTACCCGATTCTACTAACCTGGTTTTTAGGATGTGACAGACAACATGCCAGTCTTTCAATTGATTTGCAATTTTGATTAGCCTCTGATCTGCCTCAATTCGTGGTGCCAAATTAGGTTCTTTCTGGCACTTAATGAGCTTCTTTTCGACACAATTTAGTGTTATTTTTATTAGTTTTGCATTTTATTTTTTTAATGTTTAATTTTGATAAAATAAGCGTTTTTACGCATATTTTGGTATTGTAACAACGTGTTGGACTAATATGGGCCTAGGGTAGGACTGACACGCCAATTTAGTGTGCAGGACACTGTTTTCTAACCAAGGAACATCAGGGACGATGCCAGTGTCGCGACATTGGTCCTCAGGTGTCACAACATCGATGTGACGTAGGCTAAAAGACAATTGTGGGTGTTTTCTTCTGCACAGTGTATTTTATTCAGTTTAATGGTCTGTATTTGACCTAATTAGGACAGAAACAATTGCCTGTATATATTAATGTTTTGGTATTAGCGAAGGGTCATTTTTTCTGGAGTAGATCTTAGAGATTTACTTTTAGTTTTAATTTAGTTTTAGTTTTTCAACAAAATTTTTATTATTGTTTCAGACTTGGACTTGATTTGGTTCTAAGTTTTTGTTTCTTCAGTACTTTATAATTTTTTTTTGGTTTTCACTTGCAACCGATGTTACCTCGACGATTATTAAAGGGTTTTCGACTTTCGAGAGCACTCCATATCGAAACGGATCAATTTTTCTTTTCCCTTTTCTTTAGTTAAATATTTACTTTGTATGTTTAAGTTGAAGTTAGGAAATTTTGTATTTCGATCCATGAGTAGCTAAATCCATTGGGAGGTTAATGATCATAGTTGGGATTAATTGACGAAAGAATTAGGGTTTGCCTTAGAATTAGTTGACTTAAATTATGTATGCTTAAACCCTAAAATTGACAATCCTAGGAAGTAATCTAGGTAAATGAGGTCGAGAGAATAGTTCCTTAAGCACCTCTTAATTTAACCCGGTTTAAATTGTGAGGTCGAGAGATAAGTGGTTTTTGTTGATTAATTAATTAGTTAGAGGCCGAGAGGTAATAACTAGTTAATTATTAGATAATTCGTTAAAACCCAAATTCTGAAGTTAATTATGAACACTGACATAAGTTAATCTTCTGTTGTCTATTGAGTGAATTTCGATTGTTAATCATATTTAATTTATGCCATCTTTGCTGCTTAATTTTGATTTGGTTTTTCGTACTATAATTTTGATTATTACTATTTAGCCCTGTTAGCGTAGAATGTAGTTTTTTGTTTGATTCAACCTCCATTGGGTACAATCCTCAGAATACTTTCCGAAGTGTTTCGTTGTAAACTTACTATATTACAATTTGACCCGTATACTTGCTGACACTGCTGTTTTATTTTATATCTTTTTGTTGCAGTATTTCCAGTCCAAACGTTCGCACGTCTAGCGGCAGTCAGTCGCTGGACTGTTTAGATTATCTACTAATATAAATTGTATTCTCACGTTCTGATCCTATCAAATAAAACAAGTTAATGTTAATTAAACATTAGATGATCAATTAGCCAATATTTGCTAACATTTTACTTTGCGTGCAATAATCGTTAAGGACAAATACAAATGATATTATTGTGTAATGAAATTTTATTTAACTCAACCTGTTTGAAAAATTACAAGTGATGAATAAGCTACATTTAGGGCACTAGATCCCAACAATCTCCCACTTTCCTTAGTGAAGGAGATGAGTCATATTTCGCATTCTCATACCGTTTACATGTTTCTCAAAGCTCCTAGCCACCAAAGTCTTAGTAAACGAATCTACAAGGTTATCCTTAGATGTGATTTTGACTACATCCACTATTCCATCTACCACTGCCTCTTGGATATTATGATATTTCTGATCAATTTGTTTTATCCTTTTATTATTTCATGATTCCTTAATATTAGTTATTGTTGCGCTATTATCACAATACAGTGTAATAGCTTTTTCCTTACTAGGAATGACTTCAAGATCCATAAGAAACTTTCAAAGCTAGATTGCTTCATTTGTTGCCTAAGAAGCAGCCACATATTTGGCCTCTATAGTGGAGTTAGTAGTGTAGCCCTTGTCACACTCGGATTTCCTTTAGGACTCTAATTTAAAGGAATTTTAAGACTTAATTAAATGTATAGTAAGTTGGCAGACTCTACTAGGAATTTTCGGAAAATTTTGTAACTGTTGGGCTAATAGTTAAGTTTCAATTCTGGTTTGGTTAGGATGGAACCAGTTGGTTCCATAATGGGAAGGATAATGATTGTCAGTGATTGGCTAAAAGAGATTGAGAGACCGTGTATAGGAGTTTTTTTTTTAGTAAAAAACGACCACAAGGGTCAAGACAAATTCATTCAAATAGCATCACAGATTACAACATTATGGATATCTTTAGGATAATCCATATCAAAGAACCAATTCCAAGCATCCACACACATTTTTTTACAAATAAGATCTACCACAAAGTTACAATGCTGATTAGTCCAAATACAGGTAGCAGACCGAAAGTTAACAAAGGCCCTAATACTTTTCTAGCCATTTATTTTGTTGACCAACCCTGTACTGTCCGACTCAAAAAGCACGCCACCTTTAATATTAAGACGACACGCAATTTTAATACTTTCGTCAAAAGCATACCACTCAGCCTCCTCAATCGACAGTTGTACTTCTTTGAAGCCACCACCTCCACCCAAAACAAAACCATCATCATCCCTTACAATAACCCCATATCCAATTCTGTTATTCCCAATAGAAGCATCAAAGTTAATTTTAATGCAATTTTTCGAAAGTTTGACCCATTTTCTATCGTTGACCTGGGCAGATAACATCGGCACATTTAACAGGTTATGGATTCAGAATTCTTTACTAAGCATACTGGCCTTATTCCATATGTCTTTCACCTTATCTTCTTTTCCCTTAAAAACTCGATTGTTTCTGTTGTTCCAGCAATTCCACAATATGGTCATAAAGTCCGCTATTGCTTTTTTGTCAAGAATTCTCAACATATCTTCCAGCCAGTTTATACATCTATCATACTCCTTAGAAAAAATATTGTTGTCTAGACCGCCAAACATTAGAATGGCCCTTGAATTCGAACAGTCTTTAAGTGCGTGGACGAGAGTCTCACACTCGACACCATACTTGGGATAAGCTTGACTAAAACCACTATGAATAGAAGCAATTTTGACGTTAGTAGGCAGGATCTTGTTACTCACACGCTAGGTGAACACATGGATATTAGGAAGAGTGTCAAGTTTCCAAATTGCTCTCTAAAAAACCTATGAGAACCAAACCCAATTTGCTTCAAAAGGAGCCAGGAGTAAGTAGACTTCGATGTATATTCTCCTAAAGAATTGTGAAACCACACCATTCCATCGTTGTAATTCTCGTCCACGATTGGTAAGTTACAAATTCTCTCCCCTAAGTCTTGGCTATAGAGCTCGCAGACCCTACAAGTATTCCAACTTCTATTGCCAAAGATCTCTAACACTGTACTCATTATGGTTCAATAGGTTTGACTTAATAGCTTCCCCATTTAGTCCTTCCAACCCCCAATTATCAATGTGAATGTTAATACAGTCACCACAGCCAACTTGCCACCCGAATCCATCATTGAGGGCATTAGCTGCAGCAGCAATACTTCTCCAAGTAAATGAGGATCTATCGACTTTTTTAGAGTCAAAAATATTCCCAGCAGAAAAATACTTGGAACTGAGAACTTTATAGCAAAGAGTATCTTTATTGTTAATAAGCCTCCAAACCTGCCGACCGAGAAACGCCAAATTAAAAATATGGATATCCCTAAATCTAAGCCCTTCCATACCCTTAGGGTGACACAACTTCTTCTAAGATAGCATTGTCAAAAATTTTCCCTAATCTTTGTCGGACCACCAAACTCTACTTATTTTTGTTTGTATATCTTCGACAACACTCTTAGGAGTAAGGAAAGCCGACATTGCATATGTTGGTAAAGACTGGAGAATCGCCTTAATAAAAATCTCTTTGCCTCCAAACGATAATAGCCTATTTGTCTAACAATTAATTCTGCATGACAATCAATTGTTAATCTCATGAAAAGCCAATGATTTTTTCTTACCAATAGCCAGGAAGAGCCTCAGATAGTTATCCAGTTTCTTCACAACTTTTATCCTTAGTAAATCACTAATTCTCTGCCTTTGCGCAATTGAAGTGTTTTGGCTAAAAAGAACAATAGACTTACTAAAATTTATCTCCTATCTTGAAATAGTAGTAAAATCCTTTAAAATATTAGGTAAAGCAACAACATCACAATTTTTATTTTTAACAAAAATAAGGGCATCGTTCGCAAAAAAAAGGTGGTTAATTCTAGGGCCATTGATACTAGCCCGGATACCACGTAAGACATTATTCTCCTGCGCATGAAGAAGCATTCTTGAGAGTGCTTCCATGTAAAATAAAAACTAATAAGAGGAGAGGGGTTCTCCTTGACGAAGTCCCCTCTCGGGAATAATAACATCAGACAACGTATTGTTACACTTAACAATATAGCAGACGGTCTGAACACAATTCATGAATTTTTTTTACCCAACTACTACCGAAACCCATCTTCAACATTACTGCCTCCAAGAAGTCCCACTCCACTCGGTCGTAAACTTTGCTCATATCGAGCTTAACGATGAGGCCTTTATTGGGACCATTTTTGGAGCTTTGATGATAGTGGAGTAATTCATGAACGATCAAAATATTGTCATGTATCATTCTTCCAGGGACAAACGCGCTCTGATTTGGGCTTATGCAATTAGGGAGAACAACTTTGAGTCGATTGGCAAGTACTTTGGAGAAGACCTTATAAATAAACCTGCATAAGCTAATCGGACAATAATTAGTAATGTCATTAGGATCACAAATTTTAGGAATAAGAATTATCATAGTTTCATTTAGAGAGGAAATATCTTTATTCCCGTTTAAAATCTTAAGGCAAAACCGAATAGTATCTCTACCAACAATCTCCCAGTTGTACTTAAAGAAGTTCCCCGAGAGACCATCCACTCCAAGGGCCCTCCTAATATCTATCTGCTTAATGGCTTAGACGATTTCACTCTCGTGTAGACCTCTTCAAGCTAATCATTAGATTCTTTGGTAACACACTCCCTGATATTATTCAAAACATGGATATAACCAGCATGGTTATTAGACCGAAACAAATTACAAAAGTAGCAACATTGCAAATGTCTTTATTATCCGTCACCCAGTTTCTATTTGAGTCTTTTAGCCTTTCAATATTATTTTTCTTTAGTCGACTAGTAGCTCTCGCATTGGAAGTAACAAGTATTTCTGTCACCCTCCTTTAACAAGTATTTCATTGATCTTAGCGGGGCTGATTGCCAGCCGCCACCTTAAAAGCTGATGAACCATCCATAAGTTTTTTACGAATTGTTCTACTAGGGCTGTCTTCAATTAGCTCTCTACTGCTATCTCTTGCCATCTTCTTTTTACTACTCAGTTTCCCATATGCTTCACGAAACTACTTAAGAGATCGCTTCTCTATTTAAGGGCTTGAACTCAATTCTTCAACATTTAGCTTAAATTTTTCTTTTTCTTTTTCCTTTGGTTCGTCAAGTACATTTAGCTCAGTATTTCCTTGTATTTTTCCCTTCCTATCACTTACTACTATTCTCTTTGCTTCAATAACTTCAATCCCATTTCTCTAATTTCCGCGATCCTGATTAGCTATTCCTATAGAAGCTCTTAATCAGTTACCATATTGATAACTAGTTTCATTAGATTTGCTTTTGGTAACTGTCTTTTTGTATTTTTGTGTTGAATGGCTTATAAGGCCACAGTTGTAACAGAATGTTGGCAATATCTCATATTTTATGGCGCAAACAGTAGTGACTCCCTCCTTGTTCACAAACTGAGCCACTCTACGTAGAGGTTCAGAGATGTTAATTATAACTCTAAGTTGAATATATTCTGTCCATCCACCATCTCTATCGCGCCAGTCGATGGCAATAAGTTCCCTAATAGCACTGCCCACATCCATAGCTACGCTTCTGTCCATGCACTCAAAGGGTATATTAAAGATTCTTACCCAGAATGGGGATAAGTTGAAAGTATAGGATTCTATCTCTTTATCTTTAACATAGGGCAACATAGCGAAGAGGCATTGGTCAAACAACCAGGGAGACAGGTTCAGAATTCTCTTCCTATTCTCTTCCTATCTTCCACATTTCCAAACTTAACTAAGATAACTCCTTCTTTCATTGCCACAAACCTCTTTCATATACCAAATTGACTTAAAAACCCAGTACATAGCTTCACGGTTGACCTTTTCAACAGACAATAATTTTCCTATAACCCAAGCCTCAAAACCCTGGGAGTTATTGGAGTTCAAATTCTTGCAAACGATTTTTGTTGTTTCTTCCTCCAAAAAATTTAATTTCTCTAATAAACTGTTAATATCCTCTTCTATACTGGTACCTAAGAGAGAACCCAAAACAAGATGAAGAGACACAGCCCTACTCAAGATGACGAAACCACCATACAATATTCAAGAAATCATGATGAAAATCCCAGTAATCTCTTTTGCCCAAGAATACAACGCTCTAATACACAACCTGACAAAGAAAAAATAGCAGAAAGACGAAAACATAGAAACAGAGCCAGACCCTAACAGTACTAATCAATCACAAAGGGAAACAAAAATATCTAATCTAAACCTAAAGCCAAAGAATATAACTTACAACAAGATAAAAAAAAATGAGTATTTAATTTTTATCGTAAAAAGGTCAAAGGAAAACAGTTCATTAATGGCCTCCATGCAAAAAAAACAAAGAAACATGCACTCTTAACGTAAAACCATACAAGAAACATGCATTATTAAAAAAAATTATCAAAGGATTACTAAGAAAAAGCAACAAACTTATCAAAAAAATTCTGACTTTTCTATCACCAGGGCCTAGATGCAATTATGACGATTCATAGCCATTCGCGTACGTCACAATCGTACTTTCTCAAGCGACCCATCTCTGTACCAAAAATAAACTCACACCGCTTACAAAAACCACAGACCACAAAACCACAAATAGCCGTCCAGTTATCCTAAGCAGAAGAATAAAGATGGACTCCACACACCGAAAAAATAAGAAACAAATTCTTCAACAAAGTTACAATTTGCTGAGAATTTGGCCTTCTAATAAAGCAACTTAAAAAAGAAGATTGTGTACTCTTTTTTCTTCATTAAGTTTTTTTATTGGTATGAGTATTGATGTCAATATAAGAGGACGTGAGTTCCCCGTGTATAGGAGTTATATATAAGTGAAAGTGGATATTCTTACAAAAGAAAATCCTCTCCCAATTCTGTTTACAAACTTTCTTCTTACTTATATTGTCTTCTTCAATTGTTCCTAAAAAGAGAACGTAGGAGAGCTCTACATAGGGCCGAAGTTGTAAGAAGTGAAGTCTGGATGTAGAGAAATCAAGAAATTGGTAAGCTTTTTAACCTTTCTGTACTCGATATTTTGAGAAAATTGGAGGGCTAGAACTCCTAATAAGTTTCTATAAATTGGTTCTGAGGTTTAAGGCTGGTTACCTTCGATTTAACAAATAAATGATTGTCATGCTTAGCTGCCAAGATAAATGAGGCTCTAGTGTTTAGACAAGCTAAGCTGACGAGGATAAAGGAATTAAGGTGAGTTTTTGTACTCTATCTAAGGTGGATAAGGAAATTGAGTTGATGAATTATTTATGTTGTGACTATTCTGGGTTGTCTGAATCTGTTGTTGTGTGTAAAAATGGTGATTGAGCATGCTGTGAATGCATAACCTTGTACAAGTATGTGAATATTTGTAAGTATGATCATTGAACGTCAAACGATTATCACGTGGTGTTGAATATATGTGGCATACTTTGTGTTATGTATCAAGTACCTTGTTTGCATGAAATGTATGAGTAGTTTATATACGAAGTACAGAGGTACTTACCTTGTCGAGGTAGATGAATATAGGAAAAATTGGCGTAATTGAGGAATGGGCAGATTGAAATGGGGATTCAATAGAGTTTGGGTGGCATCGCGAAATGTTATCTATTGGTTCACTAAAGTGACACCATGACGGCGGTCTATCGACTTTATGGAGTGACATTATGATAGCGATAAGATCCTTTGGGGTGACACCATGAAAGAGGTTAAAGTGTGAGACCATAGCTCAGCTATGTTAACTAATAGAGTCCCCCAGGACATTAAAAATGGGGATTACATGTGTAAGACCATAGCTTGACTATGACAACACATGGAGTCCGTTAGGACATTAAACATGGGGATTACATGTTTAAGATCATATATCCGTTATGGCAACATATAGGAATTGCAGAACGGTAAACCAATAATCCAACCAAGGAATAAAGAAGAAGTCACGGTGTGACTCTTACGTCAAGTTGCGAGACAGAATGGTCTTAGCACGTTTGGGGAACGCAAGCAAACAGGATAACACGAGGACTCGCCAAAGTGAAATGGAGAATAAAGCCAAAAAAATGCCTCAACACCGATTTGTGCAAAAGAAAGGAGAAATTCCTTAAACAAATTAGCATACGTAGTACCTACCAGTAAGAATCCGCTAGAAATATCACGGAACCCACATTGGCTGAGCAGATACAAAAGGGATTATTATAGGTTAAGGTCTTAATTCGACAATTGACAAAGAGATAACCGAAAGGGTGAGAAGTCCATCAAAAGACCTTATAGGAGAAAATGCCCGTACAAGGCTGAATGACCAATAAAGTCCGCCAAAAAATTTCCAGGAAAGTATGCTTAGCTAGGACTACATAATGCGGAGAAAAGACCACTAAGACTAATGATAGAGAAGTCCATTGGGAACTAGTATGGTAGAGAGTCCTCCAAAAAATAGTAAGAAGAGGGAGTCCATTAAAGCCATGTAATATGGAGATACCTTGTAGGTCTACCAAGAGTGGAAACGACCAAGGAATACCTAAGTAGGAAATGTACGCCAGGAACTACCTATCCGTTGGAGTACCTTGAAAGATGGGATTAAAAGAATAAGTACTATGGAGTTACATCTTAGGCACTAGTCCACCAAGGAAAAGAAGATATTAGAAAGATATCTTATGTAGGTAAGGATAAGCAATTATGGCAAATACTAAGTGGATGCCAATCGTTGTCATCAGTCAGAAATAATAAATACGGGTACCAAGGATGTGACATAACATGAAAGGGGTATAACATAAGTCTGAACAACAATAAAATAGGGGTAAGACCCATGAGAGAACATCTCTAGATAGAACATGGTTATGACCAGACTAGGGACCATGTCTGCCAATAAGCGACTCAGAGAGAATGAGGCATTGGCTTTATCAACTAAGTTCGCGAATCTTCCTATAAAATTCAGGGAGTTTAATTCTGTACCTAGAGTCTTATTTTCTTAAAATTTAAGCAGTCTTTCATGAATTTTATGTACAGATCTCACTAAGTTCTTCTGAACTTATAAAATTATTGATTGTGTACAGGGTAGATAAAGACTTAAAAATAAAGATGAGGGACCAAGCCAAACCCCGCCAGAGTTAGAGGTGGGAGTGATAGCTATTTCATATATAGAGAGGGGTTTCCTTGGAGGCCACGCCTCAGGATTTAAGTGATTATGTCAATAACTGAGTCTTAATTTGAAACTTATAAATGGATGTGGGAATCGAAGTTGTAAGAATTATCGCCAGTTTTATACGAATCTTAATAGTTTGGTTTTGAAATTTAAGTTGTTCAAGTATGAAACAAATGTAGAATTTTAAATAGTGTTGAGTTATTGGGTTATTGTCTCATCTTGTACCCGGACCTGATGATCGGGTCAGGTATTAGGTGTCACAGCCTTACTTGACACTTCTCCACACTATGGACTCGTCGCCAAGGATAAAGACACAATTCAATGTCAATTTCCTCGAATCTCAACACGTTTTAAAATCAGAGTCTGTATATCTGATAGGAGTTAAATCCCCTCTGAAATATACAAGCATGTAATCCCTAGTTCTCCATAAATACTTGAGTATATGCTTAATTTTTTGCGCGTGTTTTGGACCGAGATTCACTTGATATTGACTTACCATTGTTACCACATAACAAACATCTAGACGTGTGTATAGTAGCATAACATACATGAGATTTCCTACTGCCAATGCCATAAAGCATAAGGAACTTTTCTCTTATGTTCTCTTTCTTTTGCTACCTTAAGATAGTCTTCTAAAGAAAAAAATCAAATCTCAAAACAAAAGGTTATGATCCCTTTTTTGAATTGATCATTGTAAAACGTTTCAATAGCTTGTCTATTTATGAACCTTGCGATAAAGCTATCACTTTATTCTTTCGATCCCTAAAGATTCAAATTCCTAGAACATAGTTAGATTCACCTAAATCTTTCATGCTAAATTGTTGGGTTAACCACAGTTTAACCGATGACAATTTATCTACAACATTCCAATGAGTAGAATGTCATCGACATACAGAATTAGAAAAACCAACTTTTCATCCACAATACGTTTATAAACACAAATTTCATCAATGTTTTACTCAAAATCTAAAGTTTGATCGCTTGATTTAATTTACTGAATTATATCAAGGTTAATATATATCTTATTTAATTATAAATTTAAAATGCTTAATTTTAATTGGATTTAATTTTAATTTTTTAATGAAAGAAGTTCAATATATTTGATTTAATTTTATTTTTATTTTTGTAATTAAAAGTGAAAAAATAAACAAATAAAGAGACAATTATACGTGAAACTTTCTTCAAATAGGATGGGTAAGTGAAAGAAAAAACTTAAAATCTAAATGGCTCGAGTGTGAAAATTACCCAACTTCAAATATCATATAATTGGAAAAAGAAATAAGAATAGTTGATGAAGGTAGAGTAATAATAAAGCACAAATTTCATCAGGTAAATGTCGCAGAAGAAGACTTTTAAGACTTGATCCATATATCCCCACTCTATTTGCCACTTACAACACTTTGTATTTTGATTGATTATGATGTGAAAACGAAAGCATTCACCCTTTTTTATTTTATTATTCCATATTGTTGTTGGGTATAGGCTGAGTGGGTTTTCAGTATCAAGATTCCACTTTTTTTTTTTAGGTCAATTCTAGGGTGAGTTTGGATGGGTGATTGTGTGCGGTAGGTTTAGTTTACTTTTTGTCACACGCTATAGTGTTACTATAGTATCTAATCTCACCATCACTATTGTTTTTACACTAACCGCAAGTAAACACACCGCCCATCCAAACTACTCTTTAGTTAATTTTTTATAAAATTTGAGTGGAAAAAAAGAATTCCAAAGCATAAAACTCCATATCACCATTGAAGCTCTGAGTGAGTAAGTAATAATCAAATTGAAAGGTTTAGAGTCTTTTGAGTTTGTTGAAATGGCAGGTTCACTAAATAGCTCCGGTGGATAGTAAAGTAAAACTGTATTTGCAGAAAGCCCTGCGGTTGGGCAAACAAACCCTTCCCTCATTTTTTTGCTTTCATCTCATTAATGTCACCTGACCCTCCCTTCCCTTAAAACCCCGTGCCATCATTCATTTTTTTCTTTGAATTTCTTTTGGATTTAATACATCAAGTTCTATTTGATTTTTCTTTTATTTGTATAAATTATTATTAATTCGGGATCGGCGGTAAACAACATCGAATGCAGAATCAAAGCTCGTGATTGGTGGTAAGAATTTACCAAGAACAAGAATTTTTTTTTATTTTTTTCTCTCTATTTTTGAGTAATAGTTATTACTTAATAACCC
>CM025142.1:12056530-12068264 GCA_013467495.1 Gossypium gossypioides
AGTGAATTAAATTTCGATTGGGTAATTGTATAGAGACTAAATCGTGTAAGTGATAAAAGTGTGAATTATTATTCAATTATAAGATAAAACATAGCTAAGGGACTTAAAAAGTAATTATACCTTTTTTATTGTAGTGGACGGTCAAAAGATACATTATTTATATATATATAAGATATATATGTTATATTAATATTAATATATGTTATAAAATCATATTATAATCAAATAAAGAATTAAAAACATGTAGGTGGATAGTAAGAGAAACCATTTTCTCTTTTTATTTTCTTCATTTTGAAACCAATGTGAAAGGGGAGAAGCACGCATGGCCTAGGGCTTAATTTTTCAAGCAATTTAGATTTTTTCTCGTAATTTTTATGTTTTTAGAATCTCGATAATATAAGCTACCTGAGCCATGTCCTATTTTTTAGTACGATGTTACCATTATTGAATAGTTAAAGTTTTAGCGACCAATTTGATAGATTTTTAGGTTAGAAGTGAAAAAGGACTAAATTGTAAAATCAATTATTGATTTTGTGTAATAGGGAATAAATTGCAAAAAATTCAAAAATTTGGGGTAGAAATGAGAAATAGGGAATTAAATTTGGCTTAGAGTGAAATTGGTATAAAAATTTAAGGTTAAATGTGGAAGTTATGTTAGTCCCCGGTTTTAGGGACTAAATTGAATAAAATGCAAAAGTTTCATATATTAGCAATTGAATGTGAAATTGATGAAATGTGTTGTTTGTTTTATTCCGTAACTAACGTCAACCCAAATTCCTCGAAAAAGAAGGGAAAAGATAAAGTCGTCAATGAATAGCTTAGAGCTCACGATTTGTGTTTATATAATCCGAACTAATTATAAATTGATGCATATTGATTTGCTCATTCATGGTAAGATTATAAGGTGAGAATTCTTGTGCACTTGAGATGATTTGAATCGAATAACGATTATGAAGATTGAAATGAATATGTTTGATAAATGTGTGTATTTTTGTTAATTATGAAAATTGAGTATGAATTGGGATAATTATAACTTCTATATATATTGAATAAATGTTTACTTGATTGAAATAATTGTGAAATTGAGACATTAATTATTATTACGTTATGAAACGAAAACCCTATTAACTGTTTGGGCAGAGTCAAATATAATTGGCATGCCATAGGATAGGAAGAATTTAGGGATTTCTTCAAGTACGAGTCGATGAGGCACTGGGTGCCAATTTGCTTTAGTTTAACCGATAAGACACTGGATGTCAAATTTATTTATAGTGTTGGGCGTAACTACTTACTTCGGATTTATCTGATGAAGCACTGGGTGTCAAATTGGTGTGTTGGTTGGATCCGTGTATGTCTTGGTTTAAGTTGTGTTAATAGGGGAAGTAAATGGTGAACTAGAGTTAATGACTTGAAATGGCAAATGATATTGAAATAACAATGCTATTGAAATAGCAAATGTTATGAAATGAAATGAAATGTAATATGGAAACCAAAATAGTGATTGGATATGTCAATAAGTAATGGAGATTATTTATGTATGAAATGAATTAAACTATGGTTGATATGATCATTGTATACATGAAATTGGATTTGGGGTATCGTATGTTATGTGAATTGAATTTGCCATGTATTTAGCAATAGTAAAATGTATTTGGTAGAATATTGTATATATAAATTTGCATATTTGAATTGATATTAGCATGGCATCATCTAGTTATAAATTGAGTTATACTCTGGATACGTTGTTTGTCCATGCACAGGTAAGGTACTATTCGGTTCGCACGTCGATTCAACATCTAGTGACAATCCCGAACTCAAGTGTTAGTGATGCTTTTAATTCGGTTTTGGCATATACCTAGGGAGTCTTGTGTTCGGAATGTTGGGTTTTGTAGTTTGATGGTATTTCGAATCTTGTTGCCCTTATAGATTATGTAAATATGTATAGCATTTTAGCAATGGTCATTTTGTTGATAGCTTGATGGTGGTTTGGTTGTTTGCTAAGTGTTTTCATGAATGAAATTAGTTATCTGTTAGGCATTATGTTTGATGGATGTTTGGATTTGGTTTGATGCATAATATGTCTAGATTATGTCTTAGCATAGAATTGATTAAAGTCATGTTTACACTTATGCTTTTCTTGAATGTGTTAGTTGTTCTTGTACATGTTTGGTTTTGGTTATTTGGGTGCCATTGAAGGCATAATGGTATGTTTGAGTAGGATTATTTGTTTAGGTTTGCATTGTGATATAAATATTGAATATGTAGAATATGAGGTATTGTGTGATGTTATCATGATGAGGAGTAAATACGCGTTGTAATCTTTTTCTCTTAATTAAGGGTTTATCTTTATGGGTTTTCCAGTAAGATAGATTTCTTTATTTCAGGAAAGTTTTAATGAGACATATTATCTACTGATGAACATCTAAGGGGAGTGTTGCGAATAGAAGTAAAATTTTATTTCATTTATATTTCTTATGTCTATAAATATAAATTTTAGAGAAGTATCGTAAATATTTTATTAATTAATAAAATTCATAAATTCTCTTTCGTATTTTCCCTTTGTTATTTATTTCATAACAAATATTTTTTTCCTTATTTTCAAATATCTCACAGTCATCTTGCGTGTTTTAACGTTGGAAACGACAGCCCTTTACGTCGTTCCACATCTCGACCTTAATTTCCACGGTCGCGGCGTAATACGCACCCATCGAATCAAAACACTTCTTCATATCTGCTTTCATCACAGCGTCGCGTGCAAGTCACTGTAAGACCTGTTAAGAAGCCGTGTTCTTCACGGATTCGCCCAAGCGCGTAGATATTACCCAACCGGATAATAACCAGCAAATTACTCTCTACTTACTAACATAAGCCGTAACCTATCCCTCCACAATTTTTCTCTTTTTACTACCTTTTGCTTATATTTTGGTTTTTTTCACCTAACTTATATTTCACCTCTGTTCACATTACCCTTTTTCTCACCTCGCTTAGCGCAACCAAAGCACAAAAAGCAAAGGGTTAAACCAAAAACAAAAAACAGCAGCAAGGGTTTTCCTTTGGTTTTCGTCTCTCTTTCGACTTTCACTGATCATCCATGGCTCATACCTCTGCTTCCGATTCCCGCCGCCACCTCACCGTCAACCCTCACCATCCGATCTCCAAAGGTAGTTTACCTCGCCGATTTCCTTTCCCCTACTACCATTAAGGGATTAACACCTTCTTGCATTCCTCTTCTCTAAAACCCTACCTCTTTCCATTTCCTGTTTTGCTCATATTTGTTTCTGATATTTGAACGCATTATTGTAGATTCAGTGGTTTTACGAGATTGCTCTGTGTTTGTGTTAAATTTTTTTAGTTTGTTGCTTCGAAGTTAGGGTTTTTGTTTTATCATCTGGAAATGGTAGGTTCTCTATCTCTCTTTTCTTCTCTTCTCTCTGTTGCCTTTTCTTTGTGGTTAAGCAGGGCGCGCTTTAGTATCCAACTTACCGCCTTTGTTATATATTTTTTCAATTTGAAAAGTATGATTTGATAAGGACGTACATACGGAAGTTGTCCTATTTTTTTTTCTGATTAATTCAACTCAAAACTAGTATTGGACATATTTCTTCAATTTATTTTCTAGCACATTTTTATTTTCGTTCAGTCATTGATTCAAATGCTATGATTTATGTGATTATATAAGAAAGGTTGTATGGTTGTTTACTCCATTTATAAATGGCACATTAGCTTTGTACTGACAATTGATTCTGCAGTTTTTGTCTTGTTAGCTTTCATCAATACATTTTATTGAGACATTCCTTTGGTTTATCAATAGTTTGAAATGCTGCATTTGAAAGTTGATTGAGGCTTTGTAAATTATGTATTTCTAGTCTTAACGCATTTGTTTGTCATTGTTTCATGCTTTGTTTTTCGTATTCAATGATAAATAATGTGGCAGTTTCACACATGGCAAGTTCGGTCATTTACCAGAGAGAGTGTTTATTGAAAAAATTTATGGGCTTGGATCATTGCTAGTGTACCTGTTGTGCTCTGTCTTTGAACAGGACTAAGCGTTTTGATTTTAAATACTTGCTTTGAGTATCTGCCATGTTTCTAATTGATGCTGCTGTTGTTTTATGTAGATGTTCAAGGATCTGACAATCCTATTCCGCTTTCACCACAATGGCTTCTTTCAAAGCCAGGGGAGAATAAGCCTGGAATGGGAACTATGGTATGTTATTATTGTTGTTGTGGTAGCTATATAATTCTGTTATCTGGCACAGGGTGTCCTTGTTCATTTATAGGCGGGTTTTATGTTATGTGAGTGCTTTTTACATCATTTTATTGACATATGGTTCTCATCTCTAGAATTAGTTAATCTTCTGTTCAATATTCTTACAGTCTCATATTTTTCCCCTTAATTTTAAATCACCGATGCAGGAAAATCATCCTGTGCCATACCCTGCTCATGGAGGTCGCTCTGAAGTCATTAAGCCATCAGGAAATGGCGAGGGGATGCATGGTACCCCGAAAAAGGATGTTTTTAGGCCATCCTTACTTGATATGGAAACTGGCCGTCGAGACCGCTGGCGTGATGAAGAACGAGATACCCATTCAGCTCTGCGCAAAGATCACTGGAGGGATGGAGATAAAGAGCTCAGTGATAACCGCAGGATGGATCGATGGGCAGATAACTTGCCTTCAAGACAATTTGGAGAAGCACGCCGTGCACCCACTGAGCGGTGGACTGATTCAGGTAACAGGGACTCAAATTATGATCAAAAGCGTGAGAGCAAGTGGAACTCACGCTGGGGGCCTGATGATAAAAATAATGAAAAGTCACGAGATAAGTGGGTAGACTCTGGAAGAGATGGTGATATGCTTCTTGACAAAGGGTTGCCCCATCTTTCTAGTCATGGGAAGGATTTGAAGGAGGGGGATCACTATCGCCCATGGAGATCCACCTCTTCTCAAAGTCGAGGAAGGGGAGAGCCTCCACATCACCAAGCACTAACTCCAAGCAAGCAGGTTCCCACTTTTTCCTATGGCAGAGGACGTGGAGAAAGTCACTCTTCACCATTTTCTGCTGGTCATGGAAGGGGAAGTTCTGGTGGGAACACAGGGGCCAGTATACCTTCTTACCATCAAACTCTGGGAAACATATCTAACAGGAGTGAAATTGACCATGGAGAGTCATCCCCTTTACGGTATAGTAGGAAAAAATTACTTGACTTATACATGAGGACTGATATGAGAATTTACCAAAATCTCGTAGAAGAGCTTCTATCAGTTCCTTCACTTACACAAAATGAATCACTGGAACCTCTAGCTCTTTGTGCTCCCAGTTCTGATGAAATGGTAATTTCTTTTTTAATTTTTTCACGTATTAGGATGGTAAACATTGATTTGGAGTCATTGGTTGACTCTATTGCTTCTTTGATAGCTTGTTCTAAAGGGAATAGACAAAGGGGACATAACTAGCAGTGGTGCTCCTCAGATGCCAAAAGACGGGTCTGCCTGCCGGAACTCTACAGAGTTTACTCATTCAAGAAGAAACAAGATTGGTATTCAACAAGTGCAAGATATATCTACTCTGTGTGTATATTTTTGAAATTTTTAGTGTCTAATTTCTTCTGTAACATGTTTATGCAGGCAGTAGAGAAGATTTACCACCTGCTGTTGATGATTGTAAAGAGGAAACTTCTGACATTCCAAACAGCAGTTATTCACAGCTTGAAAAACATAAGGGATACCCAGATGCTAAATTCATATCTGAAGGTATAATTACATGAATCATATAAGCATGTATTTGGTAACACCTCTGGCAACCATCTTGCAATTACTTAATTGGATGTGAGAAGTATTCTCAATTAAGCTTTTGAGCCACATGGGAAATTGTTTCATGGCTGCTTTTAAAGAATTAATACTGCATGGGTTGGAATTAAAAAGAGGACCCAGGTGGCGAACTTGAATCAGCTTGTCTGGGGGCTAGTTGAGTATTGATTTGAGGAATGCAATAATTACTCATTGTGGATTACATCTTTGTGTTGAATGGATTGGTTGTTTAGTTTCCATGATTGCGATTATTTTCAGCTAAAATTCAGCATTTCTGTAGTTTGAAATCCAATGCACTACATTGTATTCGGTAGATTTGACATATTACTCTCCTTTCTCAACTTATTTGACTATGAGATTGATCTTCTATTCATTTATATTCTTGCAGACAATAAGGGTCTTTTTAAAAGGGATGAAGAGTTGCCTATAAGTAGGGAATCAAGCATACAAGTGACCAACTCTGTTAATCCTGGCACCATGTGGCGAACCTCTTCATTTGGGGAACGGTCACCTACAGTCACGCATGACTTGAAGGAGATTCCAAATGATGCCAGGTTAAGAACCCCTGACATGAGCTGGTCACAACCACAGAAAGATATGATTAACCAACGAGAAAGCAATGTGTTGAATTCATCCTATGCTAGAGCTGAAGCAAATTGGCAATCTAGTGAGGATCCTATACTTAAGAGGCAGCCATCTGGAGTTTTGGCTAGGGAACCCGAACCTAGGAAGCTGCCTGCTCCGGAGGACCTTGTCCTTCACTACAAAGATCCTCAAGGTGAAATTCAAGGCCCTTTTTCAGGGATTGATATTATAAGCTGGTTTGAGGCAGGGTATTTTGGGATAGATTTGGAAGTTCGGCTAGCTAGTGCACCCAAGGACTCACCGTTTTCCTTACTTGGTGATGTAATGCCCCACTTGCGAGCTAAAGCACGTCCGCCACCTGGATTTGGTGTGCCAAAACAGGGTGAACTCTCAGATTTGTCAAGCAGACCAAATTACAGTAGCCCTGGGAAAGTTCATGCTGGTGCAAGTGAGATCAATATGATCAGAAATGAGCCAAGGCCAGCAACAGAAGCTGAAAACAGATTTTTGGAGTCACTCATGTCTGGTGGCATGAGCAATCCATCTCAAGGTTGGGTTTTTACATAGACACTTATGTTTATTTATTTATAGTATATAATTTTTGTTTGCTAAGCTCTGAAGTTATATTTCTAGGGTTCTAATACGTAAGGCTCTCCACAGTTTAATCAATATTTCTTCTAGTATTTTCTAACAGCCTGCCTAATGTCTTGTACGGTTTTGCTTTTAGGCCTGCAAGGATATGTTCCACAATTTTCATGCTCTGGATCCCAGAGGCTGCAAGCACCTACTCCACCTTCCTTGACAAGTTTGCTTGGTCAAACTATGGATAAGTCATCTGGTATTTTAAAACCTGAAAAGTTTATCCCCTCCACTTTATCTCAGGACTCCCAACTGCTAAATATGTTGCAGCAGCAGTATTTAATGCAGCAGCTGCAACCCCAGACGCCAGTACCAACACCAGAGATGTTGCTGCTTGAAAAGATCATGTTGCTTAAGCAGCAACAGAAACTGGAGGAACAGCAACAGTTGTTACGGCAACAACAATTGCTTTCACAGGTTTTGCAAGAACATCAATCAAAGCAGCATTTCGGTGAACCCTCTTACGTACACTCACAGACTACTACAATACCAACAGGCCATTCATCCATGGACCCCTCTCGACTTCAGCCATCATTACAGAATGTTCTTCAGATTGGTTCGCAGATCCCAGGCAACCAAGATGAACATGCCCATAACTTCATGAATCTACCTCCACAAGTTTCGTGGGATTCCAGTTATGCTGTTAGTTCTGGATCCCCGCCTGTGCTTCTACCACATGAGATGCTCAGTAGTATCAATTGTCAGAAGAGCTGGGGGACTAATGCACCAGAACTGGTTAATGGCATCCAGCAGCCTTTGCCAGTGACAACAATTGTTGAAAGCTCACCCTCATTGGAAGTGAACTTATCCTCCCAGGAGGCTTCTCTCGTGCAAGAGCCTCTCGCTTCTGAATGTCATGCGCTTCCTATGGAGCAGCCATTGGATTATACTCAGAAGATTGATGAAATTGCACCAGTTGTACCTACTGTGGATGATGCAACCTGTGGAACCTTGGAGCACCATGAAATTGCTACTGCTAGAACCTCTAAAACTGATATACCTATTAACGAGGGTGTTCTATCTACTGATTCTATTGATGAACTGCCAGTTGGAAGAGAAAAAGGCAATGATCAGCCTTCTGTGGTGAGAGAAGCTAAGAATGTCGAAGCTCATGAGGTAAGAAAAGCTTCAGAAAAGAAGTCTAGAAAGCAAAAATCTAGTAAATCACAAGCTTCTGACCTTGCAAAGGGACTTCCAAAGGCTTCCACTTTGGTGCAATTGAAACCATCTGAAACTGAAGAGCCAGTTGTTGGTGACTCTAATACTGCTGGACATAACATTGATGGGATGTCTCAAGGAAAGACGGAAGAGAACGAATCCAGAAATGCCCCCATGGATTCTTATTATGCTAAAAGCTTTTCAGCTGCTAACATTGGTGTGTTGGATGATGAAACCAAAGAAACCAAGGGTGAGGCTAAACTTTCTAGTTCTCCATTGCAGAACCCACCTGCAGTACGTGCATGGAAACCTGCTCCTGGTTTCAAGGCAAAGTCATTACTGGAAATCCAGCAAGAAGAACAGAGGAAGGCTCAAACTGAAGTGGCAGTATCAGAGTTTACTTCTGTCAACTCTCTGAGTTTGTCAACTCCATGGGCTGGGGTTGTCTCTAGTTTAGAACCCAAAGTTTCTAGAGTAAGTAAAAAAGATGCAGATATTTCTGAGTCAGCTATTGTGAAACCCGAAAGTTCTTTAAATTCAGTGAGTAAAAAGAGTCCATTACATGATCTGTTGGCAGAAGAAGTTTTAACAAAATCTAGGGAAAGAGATGCAGATGTTCCTGGCACTATTTCTACATCTTCTGCCCATGTTACCACTACAAATGTCGAACCCACTGATAATGACAATTTTATTGAGGCTAAAGAAACTAAAAGGAGTCGAAAAAAGTCTGCCAAATCTAAGGGTACAGGAGCCAAAGTTTCCGGTCCTCCTAGTACTGCTGATGCGGTTCTTGTTAGTGCAAGTACTATTGAGAAAGTCAAAAGTTCTCGTCCAGCACAGGTGGAGAAGGAATTATTGCCTTCAATTCCCTCAGGTCCTTCTTTGGGAGATTTTGTACCTTGGAAAGAGGAGCAAGTAAACCCTTCCCCTGCTCCAGCTTGGTCTGCTGATTCTAAGAAACTTCCTAAGCCCACATCATTGCGGGACATCCAGAAGGAGCAGAAGAGAAATTCCTTTGTCCAGCCCACAAATCCAATACCAACTCCTCATAAGTCCCAACCAAGTCAGTCAACTCCTGCTGGTGTTTCATCTTGGTCCTTCACTGCATCTTCACCATCAAAGACTGCATCGCCGATCCAGATTAATTCTCATGCAACTCAGTCAAAACATAAAGGAGATGATGACCTATTCTGGGGTCCAATTGATCAGACAAAGCAAGAAACGAAGCAGTATGTTTTCTTCCCCTATGCACCCATCCCGCTCTTAAGAAGAAAATTAATAATAAAAGAATTCATACACACACTGTCATGCACTTATTTCTTTTACTCTTGTGAAGTATTTTCTTCCTAGGGTGAGTTGGAAATGGTGGGTCTTTGGTTATTTTAGCTGCACTCTAGCCTGCAAAGATAACATACGTAAGCTTCCTAGTTGCAGCTAAGTAATGTGGTTGGAGAGTGACTTTCGTCTAGTTAAAATTAAAATGAGAGTTTGATTTCAATTTAACAATAATTATCCTAACTTTTGAAGTGCTTTTTACTATTTTCAATCCCATCTAAAATTCTATCAAGTTATACCTCCCTGTGAGCTGAGAGCATTAGAAAAGTTTATCCTCGCTGACTTGATATTTAATGAGATTCATTTGTAATCACTATATGGGTATGTGAATGTTAGTTATATTTTGTTGTAAACAGAGGTGATTTCCCACTTCTTGCAAATGTGGGCGGCTGGGGGACAAAAAGCACTCCTGCTAAAGGAACTGCAAGTGGGGCATTAAGTCGGCAAAAGTCAAGTGGCAGAGCTATTGAGCGCACTTTGTCATCCTCTCCTGCCTCTGCTCAGTCATTCCTTAAAGGCAAAAGTGATATGTTGACAAAGCATTCTGGTAAGTCATTTCAGGATGAGTAATCGGTCTTTGTATGTGTTTTTTTTTTTTGTTTGACTGCCTCATAAAAATTAGACATAATGAGATTTAACTATCATGCAGAGGCCATGGATTTCAGAGATTGGTGCGAGAGTGAATGTGTTAGGCTTATTGGGACAAAAGGTATGGTATTTTGCTCCGTTCTTCCAAAATTATCCTATTTTAGGTGGAGATGATGTTTGTATGTTCTTTTCTTTCGGGAAAGTACAGATCACAAAATTTTTTATTTTGGCTCCTCTTTTCAAGTCTTAGATGATATTCTTTCAATTATTGCTTGTCCCAACTCTCTGAAGCTGTAGTTGTAGTATTGATAGATGCAAACCGGGTTGAATATTCATTGAATGTTGGCATTTTAATCTTGTGTCTTTTCTTCTTTTATCCTTTTGCTAGATACAAGTGTATTGGAATTTTGTTTGAAGCAATCTAGATCTGAGGCTGAGATACTTCTGGTAGAGAACCTTGGATCATTTGATCCAAATCACGAGTTCATTGAGAAATTTCTCAACTATAAGGAATTGCTACCTGCTGATGTGATTGAGATTGCTTTTCAAAGTCGACATGACAGAAAGTTCGCAGAGTTGGGCAGCGGATATATGAACTCCGGCAATGCAAGTGTTGCTAATTTTGACCCAGAAGTTGGAGTTGGCCTAGATGGTTCCTCTAAGGGGGGAGGCAAGAAGAAAGGGAAGAAAGGGAAGAAAGTTAGTCCAGCTGTTTTGGGATTCAACGTAGTGAGCAACCGGATTATGATGGGTGAGATTCAGACAGTAGAAGATTGAGAAATCTGGACTTATTTTTGAGAGATCATAACGGATTTTTGAGACGTTGGGTCAGTTGTAAATACATTTGGGTTTTACTCTCTTGTAAATTGTCCAGCTAGGGTTTTATTTATTCCTTTGTTAACTTTGTTAGAGAGCAGGAGGAATTGAAACTGCTCGAGCGTTTTTGGAGTAAGTTCAATTGCGGTGAAAGTCGTTTATTTTTGTTAAGAGGTTTATTTATAAAATGGCAACTTTGATCTCCCAAAAAAGGTCGACTTCGGTGAGCAGTTTTTCTATGCGATCCGTGTGAGCCAAACTCATCCGAGTAGCATTAGCGCAAACATTATTTTACATCTCCAATCGTTTAGTTACTTACGTCTGACAGGAGTAGGTGGGATCATTTTAGTTCATTGTGGGTTAATATGTAGTCCTCCAAAAATTCTTGGTAGTTGATTTGTTTTCTTTTATTTAGATGGTATATGAATTTGTATTTAGTTAATTTGTTAAGAGTTAATGTATAGTTTGTTCCTTGTTAAAAAGTAAGATGTTTTGTTTAACTCCTCCTTTGAAATGGTTTTATTAAGCACTTTCCATTAGAAGTCAAAATCAATATAATTTTTCTTTCTTTTATTCTCAAATTTCATTTTTAATATTTTTATAAAAAAATACAACTATTAATTTGAGATGGAAAATTTATAAAAAATATTCCAAAAACAAATTTATATTCTCTTTCCTATTTCTTTAATTCAATTTGGGAGATAATAAAACTGTTAGACTAAAAGTTTTTTTAAATTGAATCAATGGTTAGATCATTTAGACTATCGATTTGATTAGTCCATTCGGTTTGATTAAATAAATA
>CM025142.1:12083320-12103699 GCA_013467495.1 Gossypium gossypioides
AAATTCAATATAATGAGATTGGTCTAGAAATACCATTTGAAGCCCTTGTGATCCTCATGCCAAGAATTACATTTACTTCCCCTAAATCATTTAGGTCAAAATGACTAGTGAGTAGGATTTTGGTAACATTGATACTCTCTAGATTTGTTCCAAAAAGCAAGAGATCATCAACATAAAAACAAATTATGACATGTGAATTATTATCCAATTTGTAATACATGCACTTATCACTATCATTGTTGTTAAAACCATTAGAAATTCAATGCATGTCAAAATTTTCATGCCACTGTCAAGGGGTTTGTTTTAAATAATATAATGGTTTTAGCAATTTACACACTTTATTTTCATTAACTAGTAGAACAAAGCCTTCAGGTTTCTCTGTGTAAATTTATTTTTTCAACTCACCATTTCGAAAAGCTATTTTTTACATTCATTTGATGGATTATCAAATCATAAATGGCAAAAACTGCAATAAGAGCTTTGATTGATGTTGTAACATTTCATACTCGACTTGATTGTCGAGTTCGAATTATAAGATGCCACATTCGTTATCGGAACAATTACGATCAATTATATTTAATTTTTACCCTTTAAACATCTATTTATGAGTATTATAAACACATGATGTGTATGCAATAATTTTCAGGTCTTATACGAGCTTACGAAAGCTCTAATGCTAACCTGAGGTCAAATTAGGACCAAATTGTAAAGGTTCCAAAGTATAGGGTTAACGTCATGACTTTGGGGGTTCCTCGTCGTGACGCAACTCACTGGCTAGGCTCGTCACAACATTGAGAGTATGTCATTGTGATGTAACTCTATTTAATCTCATCGTTATGTTGAGAGGACATCGTTGCAATGTGACTGATAATTTCCAAAGGGTTCAATTTGGTATCTATTCCATTAAATCAATTAAGCAAAATACCATAATTCAATACTCCATCCTAAGCAATTAACACAACTTATGCATAAATATTACTACCATTTCACCATTTCATTCAAACATACAAATAATGAACATGTTGGTAACTATTTAACCTTTTAAACCTACTTACATTTTTATAAGTTAAAATTTAGCATCATCTCATGCATTTCAAGTATACCAAATTCATCTATACTACTATTTCATTTTGCCATTACCCAAAATTACGAATTCTAGCTTCCAAAAGCTCACGAGATACATATTATACCAAAAATTGACTCAACCTAGGTACATGTCATTTATTTAACAAAACGAGACTATAAAAACTTTGCTAAGTCGAGGATCACTTACTGGATGCTGGAACTACTTCTCGTATTCATCAAGGGTCACCTATACCTGCGCACAGAGAAAACAAACCATACGCTAATCAATAAAGATGAATGGTATTTCCATGATTCAAGACAATATAATACAAGTTTAACCAATGCATACATCCAATTACAAACTCAATTTACACCTATTCACATACAAATTTCATGTCGAAAACTTCATTACCATATTTCTCATACTTATCATGCCATTACTTATTCAATCCACCTTTTACATAGTCATATCATATCAATAATTGTAAACATATACTTATCCATATGCATTTTCAATTATATGCACAATTACTCATCATTTCATCCCTTCAATTGTTTTTGAGTTTATTAACTCGGTCATAATCAATTGACCATCGGGGCTCATTTTAACTCATTTCCTATACCAAATAGTCAATTCATGTTTTATAATCCTATTAACTAGACACAAACTCAGAACAGATATGCGGATCCGTTACCCTGGGTTGCCTGACAACGATGGTTTATAATCAATATCCTAATATTATGACATGCTAGTTATATCCGACTTTGTCCTAATTTCCAATTTCATTATTTGATTCAATTTATATTTCAAAATTCTCAATCCATCATTTCATCATATTATATAGCATATTCCAACACAAATTCACACCAATGATCATATATCAATTAATTTATGAAATTTCTATTCTATTTAATTTAGTTTTTATCTTGGTATTCAATCTCAACCATAACAATTCAATTCAAATAACCATTGACAACTCAACTTATTACCATATAATGCAAAATGTAATGAATATGCAATAACTAAATTGATCCCGAATCATAGAAATACAAACCAAATTTTAAAGTCACTCGTTGAAAACTTTTGTTTTTCCTTTTCCTTTCGAAGGTTTTGCGTCGACGTTAGCTACGTATAATCACAAAACATATGACAAATCAATTTCCATTCAATTCAGAATCAAATACAATACCAAATATATCTGACAATTTATTCAATTTAGTCCTTAAATCTAGGACAAGCATAACTTTTGATCTAAAGTTTCAGATTAAAATTCGATTTCACATATATTCATTAGGGACCTCTTACTTTCAATTTCTACCGAAATTTCATAACAGTTTTGCATTTTATTCAATTTGATTTCTAATGTATGAAACTAACAATTAAGCTTTACAATTTAGTCTTTTTTATAAACTAAGCTTAATTTCTATCAATTTCATAAACTAAACTCTCAACAATGAAAACTTATCAAAATTTCAAAAATTGAACAAATTGATACATTGGCTAGCTAAATCAAGCTTCTATCATTCAATTTTCATAAAAAAAATCAAAGAAAATGGCTAGGAACTTACTTGAAATGGTGATCAAATGTTCAAAAAAGGTTAAAGCTTTCTTCTTTTTTCTTTTTAATAGTTTCGGTGGCTTTGGGGAGGAAGATGCCAACTTCCCACTAAGTGTTTTCTTTATATACTAACATTAATCCTTAATCAATCTTAATTAACCTTACTTTATTCTTTAACTAAACTATTTTTAATTAATAAATTAACCTGAAACAATTCATCATTTTTGTCCACTAGCTATATGAAAACAATGGTTTAATAGCCATTTTAGTCTTTGGGATAATTGCAATCAAGGTCCCTAAGTATTTCTTAATTAAAAATCTATAACGATTGAATTTTTACAATTTAGTTCTTAGGCCTTAATTAACTACAATTTTGGCTAAATTTTTTAACTGGATTCAATTCATCTATATACTAACTCAGTAAATATCTTTATTAAATATTTATGGACACAATTTACAAAAACGAGGTCCTAAGATCACTAGAAATCGGGTCATTATAGTTTTATCCCTTAAGAAATTTCATCCTCAAAATTTACTTGGAAAGATCTGGGGATACTGGATCACATTGTCTCTTTTGATTCTCAGGTCACTTCTTTCGCTCTATGGCTTTGACAGAAGACTTTTACTAATGGTCCATGCTTATTTCTCAGCTTTTTTACTTTTTGAGCTAATATGTCTATCGGCTTTTTTTTCATACGATAAATCAGATTGAAATTCAATAGCCTCAACCGGTATAATATGAGATGGATCAGAATGATGTCGTTAGGGCATAAATACATGGAATACATCATGAATCTTTTGCAATTTCGATGGTATAGCTAGACGATAGGCAATTAGCCCGACTGTATCAATGATCTTATACGGTTTGATATATTTGGGAGTAAACTTTCCCTTGTGGCCAAAGCGTAAATATTTTTCCATAGAGAAACCTTTAGGCCTTATTACCCACAACATACTCAATATCCTTTCGTTTCAGATCAACATACGATTTTTGCTTAACTAAAGTCACTTTCAATTTGTCTCATATTAACTTTACCAAATCTTTTGGTTCTTGAATCAATTTTGGCATGATAATATTTCTTTCACAAAATTTTGACTAACATAAGAGCGTTCTACATCATCGGTCATATAATACTTCATACAGAGTTATTTGACTGCTAGACTGAAAACTATTATTATACACAAATTCAACTAATGGTAAATAATGTTCCTAGCTAGATTCGAGATCAATAACACAGGCTTGCAACATATATTCCAGCAGCTGAATAACTTGTTTTGATTGGCCATTAGATTGATGATCACAAGTTGTGTTGAAATTCAACCTCGTACCCAACAATTCTTGCAATTGCTTTTAGAATCTCGAGTTAAAACGAGGTCTCGATCGGAGATAATAGAAAGAAGCACACTGCGAAGTCTAATCATCTCACAGATATCTACTTTAGTTAGCTTTTGGAGTGATCAATCAGTTCACACAGCCATAAAATAAGCAGACTTTATCAATTGATCCAAATCACCCAAATTGCATTTCTTTTACTTGGCGATGTCGATAGACCAACCACGAAATCCATTGCAATCCATTCTCATTTCAATTCTGGAACGGCGATGGGTTAAAGCAACCCATTTGGAACTTGGTGCTCGACTTTTATCCACTGAATGGTCAAATACTTAGCCACATATTTAATAATCTATTTTTTCTTCTCGGGTCACCAATATGATTTTCGCAAGTCATGGTACATTTTCGTACTATCAGGATGCATAGAAAAAGGACTATCATGAGCCTTGTGCAAAATCGGTCTTTTCATATCAGAATTATCAAGAACACATTTAATTGCGGAATTAGAGGCAATCACTCGTATCAATGCTGAAGCTCTCAATATAACCTTGCTAAGCAAACTTTATTTTTTTGGCTAACTTAGCTTCAAAAAACTGTGCTTCCTTAATCTAATCAAGAAACACAGGCTTAATTTAAAAACAAACTATCAAGTTATCATCTACGCAAATATTAAGATGAACAAACATTGCTCGCAATTCCAATGCCGACTTTCAGCTTAAAGCATCAATCACAAAATTCACTTTCCTAAGATAATAATAGGTTACGCAATCATAATATTTCAGCAATTTGACCCAGCGATGTCTCAAATTCAACTCCTTTTAGGATTAGAGGTATTTGAAACTTTTGTGATCTGTATAGATATGACACTTCTTACCATACAAATAATGTCTTCAGATCTTTAGAGCAAACACCATAACAACTAGCTCTAAATCATGTGTCGAAAATTGCGTTAATGTGTTTTCAACTATCGAGACACATACACAATTACTTACCATCTAGCATTAGGACACATGTTAAGTCACTTAATGAGGCATTATTGAATTTCACGAATTTTTTCCTCGATTTGATTAAGGTCAAGATCGGTGCTTCTATCAACATGGTTTTCAGCTTCTCAAAACTCTCTTGGAACAGACTATTCTACACAAATGACACGTTCTTTTGCAGTAGTTTCGTCATGGGCAAAACTATTTTAAATATCCAATTTACGAATCTTTTATAATATTAGGCCAATCCAAAAAAGCTTTGAATATCTGATACATTTTTCGGTGCATTCCACTAGAGGATAGCTTCAATCTTTTAAGGATCAATCCAAATTCATTCGGTCAAAATTACATGCCCCAAAAAGACCACTTTAGACAGATTTACACTTACCGAGCTTTCTGAAAAGTTACTTTTTAAGTAACACTGCTATATGATTCTCATATGCTTTTCATGCTTAGCCTCTAATCTTGAATATCACTACCATAAATTGATCCAAATGAGGTTGAAAAATACGAATCATGAGATCCATGAACGCCACAGAAGCATTCATCAACCCAAATGACATCAACAGATTAGTGAATAAAATAATTCATGCATTACATTAATATACTTTGTATAATTTTCTCATGTGGTTTTTGCATGCAAAGAAAAATTGAAGCAAATATTGGCTTATTGGTTTTCTAATGTTTAAACTAATATTAAGCGATATTACATGGTCTGATCGTAATACAAAAAGATAATTTATATTAGCAGACGAATCTAAACATGTCTTTAGTCTAATAAAAAATGAGCATACCAATTGAAAGACTAATATGTCATCTATCAAGTTCAATTGGGGAGATTCCTTATCTTGGGTATCAGAGTGGATGACTTCTAGAAGACAGAGACATATATGTGACTGATTGATCTGTTAGTACATCGGATTGAATCCAAGAAAAATATATCTTGAATCTGTTTATAGATTTATTCACTTGTGACAATCGAAGTGTGGAATACCTTAATACTGAGTAGATGATGGACTATGTATGTGTGACTCATATACTTTGATGTAAGTAAAGACTCGAGTTCAAATAGAAAAGGAATCGAAAGTTAGTGCATTGGGTATACAACTTCTGCAGTACGTAGAGTCATTCACAATAGTGAAATTGATAGCCTAAGATATAGGTAAATGATATCCTCTCATTAGCATTACGTGGTAGATGAAAAGTAAACTTGATCACATGTCGTTCGTCTTTGTGATGAATAACTTGATTACTATTTGATAGTAATTGACTTTTCATGAAGGAAGATGTGATTGTTACTATGAGACAAAATAGGATTATATTAGGATAACTGATTTATTCCAAAGAGATTAAAGATGCCCTTTGAAGGTAACACACTTATGACAAGGTCATTGGATGGACATTGATCGAGTTGCTTTCATAATGATATATCATTAGGGAGAGCTTAGTCACGATATTATAGTGGAATGATTTAGTGACTAAATGAGTTTATAATTAATAGGCAAAAAGCTGGAACTTAATTATAATTCATATGATCCCTAATTACATATGTCCAATCGGTCCCTTCGCTAGCTCGTTGAAACCAGAAAAGAGTTGCATATTGAATCAAATGAACAAAAATGGATGAAAATGGTAAAGTTGGAGAAATGAGAAATATTTGGAAATTAATGTGGTTTTCTCTAAAGGAAAATGACCTAAACAAATTAATTTATGGTTTTTCAAAATATTTAATTAATTAGTTAAATAATTGAAGTTCAAAAATGGAAATAAATTAATTAATTACAGTGAATCTGTTAAATGTAGAAATATTAAATATATTTTCTTGTAGATTCTTTTATGACAAAATCGTCATGATTTTAATGAAATTAGAATTAGGTTAAAAAACATTTAATTGAGAAATTAATTTATTTAATTTAATATGTTTATTTTGGGAAATAGAAAAACAAGTATCAGGTCGAATTGAATTATAAAGTACTGTGTTAAAAGTTTAGGAAGTACTTGTAATTGGACTCATACGGGAGACGCCCAAAAGTCCCTCATATTAATGTTAGGGACGACTTACCCTAGTATAATTAACCAGGGTTACTGCCCCCTAATCCTAGTTAGACTAGGAGTTTGTTTTTGTATTGAAATAAACTTTTATAATTCAATAAGTGTTTCGCCTCTTCTACCTATAAATAGATGGCACCTGTAGGGCTAAATACACAACTTTGAGATATTGTTATTTTGCCTGAAAATAGTGAGAATTTGTTTTCAAAGTATAAATTCAATTTTTTGGAATAACAAATCTATCAGTTTCTATTGAAGAGATATTTGCTTTCCCACTGAAAGTAAAGGAAAAAATTATAGTCTTGTGTTTGATTCAAATTTGTTCGAGCCCACACTTGAAGCAATTCGTGGTACGAGAATAGCAGAGAAGATCGTTCGATTGAAAATCAAGAACGAGAAGGGTCCATCTAACTAGAAATACTTGTGCAATTTCAGTAAAGGGTTTATTACTATAAATATCACAAACTGGCTCGATTTTCAAAATTTTAATTTTCTATCATGCAAGTATGTCGTTCTCGAACTTGATTTTTCCCAAAAACATCACTATCCTTCACTTATAGCTGATAGTATCTCGATCTCAAATTGATCTTGGAAAAGATTGATAATCAACTGATTAAACAAATGATCAATGTGCGGTAATGGATATCAATTCTTAATCATCACCTTATTCAATTGTCGATAATCAATGTAGAGCCACATTGATCCATCGTTCTTCCTAACGAATAGTACTGGAGCTTCCTAGAGCAATATATTGAGACATATAAGGTCGCGACCTAGGAGATCTTGCAACCGAGTTTTTAGCTCTTTCAACTCTGTTGGTGCAATACTATATGATGTAATTGACACAAGAGCCGTACCTGGGTAAACTTCAATTGCAAATTCAACCTCACGATCAAGAGGCAATTTTCGCAATTCTTCAGGAAACACATCTGGAAACTCACATGTTGTCCAGATCTTGCTTATCTGATTTTCATCTAAGTTTGAGTTAACAATATAGGCTAAATATGCTTCACGATTTTAACTTAAGAGCTTATTAGCTCGAACCAATAAAATGATACGAGTTGAACCACTAGATCTGATGCCCCTAACTTTAATAATCTAACCTTCCAAACTTTGGACAAAAAATTTCTTTTTGCAATAGTCCAAAATCACACCATGCTTGATTAATCAGTCCATTCCCAGAATCACATCGAAATCATAAAATAATAGAATAAAAAATCTACATGAAACGATCTGTTCTGGATTTCTAATGGACACCATCTACAAACTTGGTCAACAAGCACAATTTGTCCCAAAAGACTAGATACAACCATTGCCACTTTTGACAACTCAGATATCAAATTCCTTGATTTCAGGAAACTAGAATTGATATAAGAGTACGAAAAACTAGGGTTAAAAAAGCATAAACAGGTGTTGAATATAAAAGGAATATACATGCTACAACATTATTAGCATCACTTTCTTCTCGGGTACGGACTACGTATGCTCGTGCTGGAGCCTTAGCCTCAGATTGTTGAATGAGGATTTCCCAAACCTTTAATAGCAGAAGTGGACCTTTGAGTGGTAGAGGGAGAATCAACATCATTCCTCAGAAGACAATCTTGATCTTTTTCTAATATTCGCCCTATGTCTTTTTCCGCAAAGATCATAACTCAGAATTTCAACATCTCTTGTAGGGCCTTTAATACTACCCCAAACACTGACAGTTGTTGATCTCGGCCTCTCTCTGACTAGGCAATCCTCGAAGTCGACTTCCAAGGTTCTTGAGACTCTCTAGCTTGCTTAGGAAATGGATACGAACTAGAAGTCCTTGCTCGTTTCCCGAAGGCTCGGGAGAGCTCAGTCATCTTATTAAGGCCATAGCTTAATCGACCATCTTTGCCTATTCAGTTAGGTAAGCAAATTCTTTTATTTTATGCGAGACCAATTGAACTTTAACTTCATCATACAATCCCTAAAGGAATCGCTTACAACTTTACTCCTCCACCGACACTAATTTCAAAGCATATTTGTTGATCCATAGAAATTTACACTTGTAATCGACTATTGGTGTAACACCCTAAACTCGATCCGATGTATCGAAGTCGGATCTTAGGTATTACTGCACCAATAAAAATGTAAGCTTACCCTACTTACACAAATTATAATCGGTTACAACTTACTCAATTACAAAACTTCAAACAAAAATACATAAGTACATACAATCAAGTGAATACAAGTACAACTCATGGTAATTAAATTGCAAAAAAACATCTAGCTTGAAATCCTAATATATCATAGATATTCTCGGGGTGTAAATTTCTATGCACTGGCTAAGGCTTTGAACACATTGCCTAACTCGTTTTATATGCATAATAAACCGATATGCCAGTCCTTAGTGTAGTCCTGACCTCATTCCTCTAGGTGCAATCTCACATTCATCCTGAAAGATAGGAAACAACCATGTAAGTTCGTAGGAACTTAGTGGGAATAATCATTTATACCTTAGTCGTTGTATTCTATAAACAGCCAGATGGTCCATTACCACTAACTTTTCTTCTTTAAACTTTATTTATCTATAATCATGAGCATCGCACCATTTATGAACATGATAATTTCTTTTATCCCTTATAACATGACATGTATCCTTTATCATAGTTCTATCGATGATTTTATCCCATTGGACTTCCTTTTTAGATCATCTTGATAATGGTTTTTTTAACCATATTCTTCGTAAATCATCGTTTAGAGTTACTTTTTCTACTTGATCATTCTTTAACCCTATTTTACTCTTGCTATTTACAAGTATATGTCTTACTTTGAGTTATTAGATGTCGTCTTTACTCAGATTTGTTCCTTAAACACACTTGGCTCTTACTTCGTATTCATCAAACAACATGTTCTACTCATACTTATCTCAATTTTAAAAGAATCCAGGCAAGATACACTATGCCATTTCTTATAGAGTCTGCCACAAAAGAAGATCATTAAAAATATCTCACTATGGGTTTAATATGGTCTACCACAAGGGCATTTCCTTTATATTTTTCCATGCATACCATTCCTTCAGAGTTCATTATGAATACCATTCTTTTGGACTTTGCCACAAAGGTGTTTCATTCAGATGATTGCCACAAAGGCTAATTTTTTTATTTTTTGCCACAAAGACTTTCACTTCATGGTTCACCACAAAGGCTTTCTTTTCATGGTTTGCCACCAAGGCTTTCTTTTTATGGTTCACCACAAAGACTTTTTTACTGACGTGTTTACAATATAAATTTGCCTAAACTTACATTATGTGAGGTTTGCTCATCATCGTCTTGGGACACACAGAAAGACCCTGTTGGGTAATAACTGTCCTTTTAGTTCTTTTAAAAATACCATGACCATGGACTTTTCCTTTCAGAGATTATGTATTGACACCATTTAAGACTTCACATTTTAATCCATCAACAACACTCGACCACCCCACATCTCATCACAGACATTACATTTGTGCTCATACAATCACACTTCTTCATAAAAAATACTTATAACATGCTTGACTTATCAGATTCCATATGGGCTACACATGCAAGACCCAACAAACATTCATACAATAGTATAACCTTCTTACTATACTTTTCTGATGCCGGTTTCATAGTTCATTCAATTTTCAAAAAAATATCTAGCATACACGATATACATATAGGAGTCAATTTAGGGACTCACCTGACAGCCACAAATAACAGCTTGAACTTCAGATCCAACAAGAAACTGCAACTACCACTTGACATGGAGTAACTAATGACAGAGACCCAAATCTACCGCTTTAGCTTAAAGGAGAAAGAAACATTGTAAGTTCTTTAAGATTCAAGTAACAATACTTCTTGAGGAATGAAGAAGAAAGCTCTCAGTTTTCCAACCTTAGTATCTATATAAATAACCTAAGCCCTTATTGGAACCTGATACATGTCTTAAACTTTCAAGATTGACTTAATAAAATGGTTTACAACTGTAAATGGAAATTTAATATTTAATATTTTTGGTCCAACTCTTCGTTCCATCCTAACTACCTCGTTAGTACAAAACTAACTTGATAATCCAATAAACTGGGCGAACAATACATTTGGCGATAATCCAATTCACCCAAAAATCCTTATTATTCTTACCAACCTCTTCTTCTCTACAACTTATCACATTCAGAGAACAATCTTTGCGAAATACTATAACGTCAACTACGCCCAACCTATACGCTAAAAGCATCAATTGGGCGAATAGCACCACGCCATTCAGATTACTTTTGGTTTACTCGCCAAATTCAGGATTCACCAAAATAAGGTGTTACAATTGACATATCTATTGGATCTAGTGCTTTAAGTGTAATATTTTTGTCAATATACACTTTTAATTCTTTATCAAACATATTGGTTAATAAAACAAATTCATATATTACATTAACATACTTTGTATTATTGTCCTCACATGGTTTTTGCACGTAAAGAAAAATAGAAGTAAATATTACTCATTGGTTGTCTAAATGTTTACCTAATACTAAATGGTATTTCGTGGTCCGGTCGTAGTACAGAAAGATAACTTGTATTAGTAGACAAACCTAAACATGTTCTTACTCTAATCGAAAATGAGCAAATCGATTGCACTAATATTTCGTCTATCAAGTCCAATTAGGGAGATGCCTTGTCTTGGACATCGAAAAGGATGACTCCTAGAAGATAGAGATATAAATGTGATTAACTGGATTGACAGTACATCGGATAAGACCCAAGCAAAATAGATCCTAAATTCATTTATGAATTTATTCACTTGTGTCGTTCATAGTGTGACATACCTAAATCCTAAGTGGATGACAGACTATGTATGCATGACTTGTACACTTTGATGTAACTAAAAGCTGGTGCGTTAGGTGTACGACTTCTGTAATATGTAGCATCATTCACAACAGTGAAATTCATAGTCCAAAATATGTGTAAATGATATCCTCTCATTGGCATTACATGGTTGATGAAAAGAAAACGTGGCCACAGGTCGTCCGTCTTTGTGATGGATGACTTGATCACTATTTGATAGTGATTGAATTTTAATGAAGGAAGATGTAATGGTTACCATGATATAAAATAGGATCATATTGGGAGAAAATATGTTATCCCAAAGGGATCAAGGATATCCTATGAGGGTAACAGATTTATGACAAGGTCATTGGATGAGCATTAAGTAGTTGCATTCATAATGGTATGTCGTTGAAGAGAGCTCAGTCACGATACTATAATGGAATAATTTTGTGACTAAATGATTTTATAATTAATAGGTGAAAAGCTAGAACTTAACTATAAATCATTTGAGCCTCAACTACATATGTCTAATCAGTCTCTCCGCTAGCTCGTTGAAACCAGAAATGAACGGAATGATAGAAAAAGAGAAATTGGAAACATTCAGGAATGATTATGGTTTTCTCTGAAATGGATAAATGAAATCATTTGGAAATAAATGTAAGTTTCCAAAAATGGAAATGAAAATGAAAATGGAAACTTGCAATCCTATATAGGATTACTTAAAAATGACAGAAGAAGGAGTTTATGTTTTTGGCCTGTTTTGAATCTCGAAAATGAAAATAAATATTTGGTCATAGTGAACATGTTTAGTTGTGAAATATTGAACGAATTTTCTCAAAATTTTACTAGGGTAAAATCATCAAAATTTTACTGGGTTAAAATCGTCAAAATTTTATCGGGGTAAAATCGTCAAATTTTTACTGGGTTAAAATTGGGGTGAGAAAATTCTTTAATATGTAGATATTAAAGTTTATTTTGGGAAATAGAAAAACTGAATTGGGTTGGATCATATTACAGAGTATTGAGTTAAAAAGGCCCAGAAGATACTCGTAATTTGGACCCGATATGAGAGAGACCCAAAACCTGATATAACATAAAGGGGGTGGCAACCTTAGTAGAAATTCAAGGGTGAGTCGTTCACACCTCTCCTACTCTAAGTAGAATGTTGTTTTTTCTCTTTAAAATAAACATCTACAACTCTACAATGGTTCTACCTTTTTTCCTATAAATAAATGGCATCGGTAGAGCTATTAAGACAATTTTTGAGAGATTGTGATTCTGGCAAAAAAATAAAGAGAATTTATTTTCAACTTATAAATATATTTTTTAGAATACCAATTTTTCTAGTTTCTATTATAGAAGAGAGAATTTTTGTTTTCACTTTAAAAGGAAAATTTTTTCTAGTTCTGTGTTTTGATTCAATTGGTTCGAGCCCACACTTGAAACAGTACATTGTACGGGAATAGTGGAGAAGATCATTTAGTTGAAAGCCGAAAAACATCAAGGATCCGCTTATCTGAAAACACAAGTATGATTTCGGTTTAAGGTTTATTACTATAAATATCACAAAGCGGGTTGATTTTTAAAACTTTAATTTTTCGTTATGCAAGAAAATCATTTTCAAACCGGGTTTTTTTCAATAATGTCGCTCTATCTCAACAACATAAACTCTTGCTTTCGATCCTTTAGATATAATTTGCCAATTTTTTTGAAATTCAGACTGAAAGAAATCCTAATTAATCCAATCAGTTGGTACGCGTCAGGTAACTCTCAATCACCATCGATACGCCTCCTCTTTCAGGAGGGAAACTGTGCACATGACACATTTGTGCGGAGAACACTTGAGCTGTTGCAATACCCAATCCGTCAATTCAAGCTAAACTTCAACTGACGAGGGATCAATGCCATTCAATTCTTTAAACTCGATGCCACCATACTTCCTTAATTCTTTTATCGGAGCTCGTTGAACTACGGACACTAGTGTAACTTGTGGAGTAGCTTTTGCCGCTCGCTAAAGGTATTCTACTATAATGCGGAGTAGATTTTCATCTCCCTAACTTTCTGGTTGTGGTCTAGTAGCTCTATCCTGATGAGAATCAATAGATCAATGTCATGTGCCTCAATCTCGATTCTATTCTCACTCTCAACGAAGCGATCGTTGTTATAAATATCATTACCAGCATCATTTATCAATTCCTTTGACATATTCAGCTGTAAAACTGATGAATTTTATAATCATCCAAATCTCAACTTAGATTTGACTCGACTTGGTATGTACCTCTAAACTCAATTTTGAGCTCGATTTAGTCCGAAAATAAACTAAAACTATAGCTTTGATACCACTAAAAGTAACACCCCATACCCGACCCGATCACCGGGTCTAAATTATAGGATGCCAGATTCATTACCTTAGCAGCTATGATTAATTGCATTCAATTTGTACCATTGAACATCCATTTATGAGTATTATAAACACATGATGCGATATACAATCATTTCTGGGTCTTATACAAGCTTACGAAAGATTTAATGCTAACCCAAGGTCGAATTAGAACCAAATTGTAAAGATTTCAAAGTACCGGGTTGACGTCGTGACTTCGAGGGTTCCTCATCGCGACGCAACTCACTAGCTAGGCTTGTTGTGACATTTAGAATACGTCTTCGCAACGTGATTGATTGTCTCCAAATGGTCCAATTTGGTACTTATTCCATTCACTTATTTATACGATATATCCCTTCCATTCAATCAATTAAACAAAATACCATAATCAATCAGCCCTCGGGGCTCATTCTAACTCATTTCATATACCAAATAGCCAATTCATGTTTTATAAAGCTATTAACTAGACACAAACTCAGAACGGATATGTGGATTCGCCACCCCGGGTTTCCTGACAATGACGACGTTAAAGATGTACATGCTTTCGCCTCGGGTTGCCTGGCAACGATGACGCTGAACATGTACATACTCTCACCCTGGGTTCCCCGATAATGATATTTTCATAATCTGATTATTCTGTCACCCTAGGTTGCTCGACAATAATAACTTTATATGTACAATCTACCACCCCGAGTTTCTCGACAACGATGATTTCTAATCAATATCCTGACCGTATAACATGCTAACTATATCCAACTTTGTTTGAACAGCTAAAATGGTAACCAAATTACCAATTTCATTAGTTGATTCAATTCATATTCCAAAACTCTCAATTCATCATATTATATAGCATATTCAACCACAAATTCACATTAATTATCATATATCAATTAAATCATGAAATTTCTATCCTATTCAATTTAGTCCTTAACTTGGTATTCAATCTCAATCATAACAATTCAATTCAAATAATCATTGACAAGTCACCTCAATACCATATAATTTCAAATGTCATGAATAAGAAATAACTTAATTGATCTAGAATCATAGAAATACAAACTAGGTTTCTAAGTCACTCGTCAACAAATTTTATTTCTCCTTTCCCTCTCAAAAGTTCTGCGTTGACATTAGCAAAGTATAATCATAAAACATATAACACATCAATTTCCATTCAATTTCACAATTAAATACAATATCAAACATATTTTACAATTTATTTAATTTAGCCCTTAAACTTGGGACAGACATAACTTTTGATCTAAAGCTTCAGATTAAAATATGATGTCACATATATTCATTGGGGACCTTGCTACTTTCTATTACTATCGAAATTTCATAACAGTTTTATATTTTATTCAATTTTCCCTTAATGTACGAAGCTAACAATTAAGCTTTACAATTTAGCCTTTTTCATAAATTGAGCTTAATTTTTATCAATTTCACACCTAATTCATCCAATTCTCAATAATGGCAACTTATTAAAACTTCAATAATTGAAAAAAATTCATACATGTGCTAGCTAAATTAAGCTCCCATGATTCAATTTCCATCAAAATCAAAGAAAAATTGCTAGGGACTTACATGAAAATGGTGGTCAAATGTTCAAACTAGGTTAAAGTTTGCTTCTTTTTTCTTTCTAATGGTTTCATTGGCTTAAGGGAGGAAGATGAAAACTTCTCACTAAGTGTTTTCTTTATATACTAATATTAATACGTAATCAATCTTAATTAACCTTAATTTATTCTTTAATCAAACTATTTTTAATTAATAAATTAGCCTTAAACAATTCATCATTTTCGTCCACCAGCTATATGAAAATAATGGTTTAATAGCCATTTTAGTCTTTGGGATAATTTCTATCTAGATCTCTAGTCATTTCCTAATTAAAATCTATAGCGATTGGACTTTTACAATTTAGTCTTTGGGCCTTAATTAACCACAATTTTGGATAAATTTCTTAATCGAATTTCAATTCATCTATATACTAACTCCGTAAATATCTTTATTTAATATTTATGGGCTCGGTTTACGAAAAAGAGGTCTCAAAATCATATTTTCTGATACTACTAGAAATCGAGTCGTTACAGATGCTATCTAACTTACGAGAGAATATGTATCAAAGAAGCCTATGCCTTCTTTTTACCTAAAGCCTTTGGCTACAAGCTTGGCTTTATACTTATCAATTGACTTATCAGGCTTCAATTTCTTTCTTAATACCGACTTACACTTTATTAGTTTATAGCCTTATGACAAGTGTACTAGCTTCTAGGTTTTATTGGTTGTCGAAGAGTCCATCTCATCATTAATGGCTTCATTCGAAAGGTTTGAATCAAGAGAAGATAAGAACTCATCTAAAAAGTGATAGGCTTCTTTCCAAAGGTCTAAATCAAGAGAAGATAAACATGTGTATATCTTGAAAAACATCATTAATAAAGGCTAAAAAAATACTTTGTCCACCTTGTTCTAGAAATCCCTCAAATTCAAAAATATCATCATAAATTAATTCTAACAATTCAGAATTTCTTACCACACTTATGAAGAGTTTTCTTGTGAACTTGTTCATGCTACATGATACAAAAATTTCAAATTCATTATCTATTTTAGAAATTAAACCTAAACTACTCATGTATTTCACATATATGATATTTACATTACACAATCTAGCATAGCACACATTTACAAAAGAAATTATATAAGCAGAAGTAATTGAAATTTCATTCATTTCCACATTATATTAAACATTCCTTCACAAGAATAACCTTTCCCAACAAATATGCCATTTTCATAAGAATAAGTTGACCTAATTCAAAAAAAAAATTGAATCTAAGATCATGTTGGGGATTGACTCGATTAAACAACAAACAAGTAAAAAATAATGGGAGAAATTAAGAAATTAAACATACAAATTTAACGTGGAAAAACTCCTCCAAAGAGGATAAAAAACCATGGGCAAAGATAATTTTACTATAATGATAGAAAAACGAAGAGTACAAAAATATGGAGATAAAAACTAAACCCCGAAACCTAAAAACAAAGAACCTTCAAAACGTAAACACAAAATTCTCCAAAAGTGTTATAAGTTTTAATCTTTAATGGGTGTATTTTCTAAGGTTGTAAAAGAGCCTATTTATAGGCTAAATTCGTAGGTTAAATAAAAAATAATAATCTAGACTAATCAGAGTTTGACTAAAACAAATAAACAGAGTTTAACTAGGAGATTATCGCTCAAATTTGACTGAAATATGAGTCATACTCAACAAATCTCCACCTTGACTCGTACTTCCACAATGCCACCTTTGCCAAAACCCGCCACAGGCCTATCTTGAACTATGAAGGAATTAACTAAGTTGAATCGGTGATTAGAAGCTGGAAGACTTCTAGCCTTTGACTTGTGCACTGTCAAATCAAAACTAACCTAGGTCTGATTTTCACGAACACAGTGCCCTAACTTTTCAAAACCTGCATCCAAAAGAGAACCTCTCTTCAATGAAACGACCATACATTTTTCCCTTCTATGACCAAGTTTCCCCCCTCCAAATGAGTAGACTTTGACTCCATAACTAACGAGGGACGTCCAGTTTCATTAGTCACTACAGAACCTTCCAGAATATAAAGACTGTCAGTCCTTTTACCTTTTAACAAAATAAGAACCTTACGAGACACCTTAATATCGCTCAACTCAATGTTGATTCTGCAACCGTTCGAGTCTAAAATACTCAAGGAGATGAGATTTCTGACATCTGAGTGTGTCTTAATCATCTCATCGTGCATCCTAATTTTAATAGTACCAATACAACTTATTGGATGAATCGTTTCCCATGTGCACAACTCCACCTTCAACCAAACTGTATGTAGAGAACCATTCTCTATTGGGACACATGTGGAAAGAACATCTCGAATTTAGGATCCACTTAGACGTAAGCTCAAAGCTATCGCTCGTTAACATTAATAAGAAATCATCACCACTTTCGTCGGTCAAATTAGCACCACCTACATATTTCTCATTACTCTCAGTAGCCCTTTTATTTCGCAGTTTATAACAATTTGCTTTAACGTGACCTAACTTCTTACAATAGAAACACCTTTTGTCTCGCTTCTTTGATGCTAACAAAATGAAAGCTTGCATATCTTTCTTACTATCCGAGCCAAACTCATTGTCAAGTTTATCTTTATTCAACAAATGACCCTTCACATTCTCAAACAAGAGTTTGTCTCTACCATAAATCAGGATCTCCCTGAAAGACTTGTATGAAGAGGGCAAAGAGCACAATAATAGCATAGCCTAATCTTCATCGTCAATCTTAAACTTAACATTCTTTAAATCATTCAAAAGAGTAATAAATTGACTAATATGACCTCTAAGAAGCTTACCTTCGTTTATGCAAAACGTAAATAGCGTTTCAACACTAAATGGTTAGCCAGAGACTTAGTCGCATAAAGAGTTTCTAACCTTTTTCACAAGGCGAATGAGGTTTTCTCCATCAATACCTCTTGCAATACCTTAGTTGCAAAGCACAGCTGGATTGTAGACAGACCTTTTCATCAAGCTCTTCTCATTCTGTCTGATCTAGATTCTTAGGCTTTTTCCCACGAACAACCTTTTTTAGGTCGGTCTGAATTAGAATTTCCATCATCCGAACTTGCCACAGATTGAAATTTGTGTCACCATTGAACTTCTTAATGTCAAACCTTGTTGTTGCCATCTCTGAACAAGTTGATCTACGAAAATTGAACTAGCCTTGATACCACTTGTTGGGGATTGACCCGATTAAGCAACGAACAAGTAAAAAATAGCAGAAGAAATTGAGAAATTGAACATACAAATTTAACGTCGAAAAGCTCCTCCAAAGAGGATAAAAAAACTATGGGCAAAGATAATTTTACTATAATGGCAGAAAACAAAGAATACAAAAAGATAGAGATAAAAACTAAACTCTGAAACCCAAAAATAAAGAACCCTCAAAACATAAACACAAAATTCTCAAAAAGTGTTATGAGCTCTAATCTTTAATGAGTGTATTTTCTAAGATTGTAAAAGAGCCTATTTATAGGTTAAATTTGTAGGTCAAATAATAATAAAATAATTTAGACTAATTAGAGTTCGATTGAAACAAATAAATAGAGTTTAACTCGGAGTTTATCTCTCAAATTTGACTAAAATATGAGTCATACTCAACACATTATTTAAGAGAAAATAAGAAACCAATTTTTTTCTGATCTCAAGAGTATGCCAAACATCCTTAAGGGTAAACTTTTTACCATAAGTGAGATTAAGGTCAATATCACCATAAGCTAGTGCATGAGTGATGTGTGAGTCACCAAGCGATATTTTCTTCTGTCTGAAACATAAAATATGTTTTAAACTAAGTTCTACCCTAGATGTTCCAAAGTCTACCCACCATCCTTTGAAGGAATCAATAGTGTTGATCCCGCATATCATGGCCATAAGTGTCTCTTCAGTTACATTGAATTGATTAGAAGGTCATGTTTTCAGAAATGACACACTCTTGTTATATGTCTACATTTCCCACGTTATCATATCTTTTATTATTTGGCGCATATTTTGAGGAAGGTGCTTGGTTTTTTTTTCTTTGATTAAATTGACTATTAAGTTGTTTTTTTATTAATTTTATTTTCTTATTTTAATTTTGTATTACCATAAGTCCTAAACATATTCTCATTAGAAGATATAAGATTTACCTTTAAAACTTATACCATTAAAGTTAAGTATTATCTTGATTTCTATGCTCTTCTTCCACTCTTAAATGCATGAATAGAGATTTAATGAATAATCCTTTTTGCATGTAGAATAGTTGAAGTGTAATTTAATTTTAAATTTTTTGGTAAATAAGTTGGTTTATATTGAGATTAAATTTAACTTCATTGGAATTGGTGGGATTAAAATAAATTCTAAATCTTGGACAATATTAACTTTAGATCTATGTATTGAAATTGTTTAAAGTGATGATGATATTTTTTAAAAACAATCTTTTAAATTGAACTAGAAATCATTTTAAAAGCCCAAATTAACATTATTTTTAAAAAATCCAAATCCATTTGTATTTTAAGACCAAATTAACTTTAGGCCCAATTTTGAACCACTCTCGGCCCATAGTTTTTCTAAATTTATTAAACTGTTGGCCCCTTTTTAATTTGGTTAACCATGAACTTACTTTTTTTTTTCTCAAATCCTACCTAATTT
>CM025142.1:12110272-12120663 GCA_013467495.1 Gossypium gossypioides
AAGTTAAGTCAAGTAACGCCTCATGCTCGACTCCGGCTATGGTCTCGGGTAAGGGGTGTTACAAAAACACTTCAAAAACATGTCAATTATTAGGAAACATGCTTGTTTCTTGGTTCTCTAAGAAACAAAATAGTATAGCTTTGTCCACAACTGAAGTAGAATATGTTTCCATAAGTAGCTGTTGTGCTCAAATTCTTTGGATGAAGCGATGATTAGTTGACTATGTAATTGATATGGATCACATTCCTATAAGGTGTGATAACACTAGTGCTATTTTATTAACCAAAAATTCCATCTAACACTCTAGAACAAAGCACATAGAGGTAAGACACCATTTCATTAGAGATCATGTGCAAAGATGAGACATAGTTCTAGAGTTTGTAAATACTTTGCATCAACTAGTCAATATTTTTACAAAGCCTTTAGATAAGGAGAGATATTGGATAACTAGGGGAAAGTTAGGACTAATGAACATGCCTTCATAAGCTTCTTTTATAATCTTTTTGACATTCTTGGACACTTGTGTTGTTTTATGCATGCTTTGTGTACATTATTTGATTATACTTGTAAACTTATAAATTCATTGTTTCTCTTTATTCTCGCATGTTTGAAATGTTGTTAATATCTGATATAATTAAGCTAGATAGTATTTTAAATCATAGATCAAAATTTGAGTATGTTAGTAAATGTATTTTCCACCTTTTGATTGCTTTCAAGTATGTTTTTACTTGATTTTCTTGTAGATATTTGTTTGAACTGGGTATTATATGATTTTACATATGTTATCTATTTGTTTTTGTACCTCCATGCATTTTTTTCATTTTCTGATTAGTTGTTTCGATAGTACATAGGGATGTACCGGTAGAATTGTTCCTAAGTGGTATTTTTGGGTTTATGTTCATGAGATATCTGCAGAAGAAAACTTCTACCGGAACTTGTCGACTTCTATCGGTAGAAGTGGACAAGTATCAGTAGATGCGGGCATATATATACCCCAGCAGCATTTTTTTACAGTGTTGTCTTCTTCCTAAAGCCCCACCCCCCATATTCCATTGATTTTCCTTAATTTTTTTACTTAATTTTGTCTCCCACGTGCCTTCCACTTTATTTTCAACAAGATTTCCACCAAAAGTCTCCACATTTCCCACGTTTTTAGGCAAAGCCTAAAATCTCTTTTTTTATATTTATTTCAAAATCATACTAGCTTAGAAGACAATTTTTTATAAATATATTGTTTCAAACTAAACATATATAACTTTTCTATATATACATATTTTTGTTACTGTACATATATATAAATTGGTTTTAGATATATATGTATCAATTTTTTTTTTACTTTCGGTTTGCCCTTTTCTTTTTCATAATTCATCACATGCATAATTTTTTTTTCAAAATTGCATCTGCTGCTATTGGGGATATAAATTGTTTGTATTACCATTTTTTCCAAATCTCCCTTCCCATTGAACTAAACCTTTTAGCAAATATGTAACACCCCAAACCTAGCCTAGACGTTATGGTCGAATATGACAGTGTTACGATGAAGGATTTTAAAACACATCTTTTATGTTAAAACGAATCGTGTTACTTGATACCAAATAGAGTCCATATTTTCAGAAAAACTTGTTTATATTATCTTATTGAAATCGTTATAAGTTGTCCTTTATAGTTACAAAAAAATTTCACAACAGAAGTTTGAAAATCGTTTAAATTGAAACCACACTCGTGTTTCAAAAGCACTTGTTCGCGTAAAATCAAAATTTTTGTCAATCACATGGTTTAAAAATCATAAACGCAACCAAACAAAAAATCCAAAATGAACAGTCCCAAAAATTCCGGAGAGTCCAAATATTACAAAACTCTCTAGAAACCCATAAATTAAGTAAAACTAGTAAATAAAGATGAGAAAAACAATAGTTTGCCGATGAGTGGTCATCGCTGAGCCTTAGTCACACCGACCCGCCTATGTCTAAGGATTACCTGTACAACACAGACAAACAGATGTGAGTTTTTGTAAACTCAATATGTAACCCAACAGAGATAGACATACAAATGTACACAGTATTATCATATGTAGAACAGATACAAATACGGACCTAAGTCCTTAGCAGATACAAATATCAGACTCAGATATTCAAGACAGATATACAAAATCCTACCCCCTCCTCTACCCACCATCCCATCACACCATATAGGGTTAAAAACACCCACCCATCCCTACACACCATATAGTGTCGATGCAACACATAACAGAATCATATGCAGTCAAGCTGCCAAATAATAGGCGAAGGGTCGTCGTACAAATAACTTTCCCCACATATACAAATCCCACCTTAAACACGGATATAGAATACAAATACAGAAATAACAGAATTAACATGTTTAAGATGCTCGTATATAGATAACATACATACTTATACAGAACAGCCAGACATAAATATCGATTTCCTACTTAGATCAGACTATCATAATGTCATATCACATATAATAGAGTTTGGTTAGCCCTTACCGACCTTAAGATAGGCCCATAGTCGATCAAAACGACCCGAACGACCTTAGGGAAAATTTCAAAATTTTGGGCCCACAAGCCCGTGCGGCTTGCCCGTGTGGGCCCACATGCCCAGATTGGCCTTGCCCATGTGGTGTTGAAATCCCCTTTTTTGGCTTTCATCGAACCTCGATTTATCGTGTTATCGTTACAAACCTGGTTTGGTTTTGATGCTACTACAATCTTGAGACCTCCAAATCTTAAGAAACAACATTCCAACAATAAATTTAGCAACCAATTCACGAATTCCCCAAACTAAACCGAACAATACGCAAACACTTACCACCAACTAGTACAACTGCACACACAATCAGGCCGTTTGAGCAAAATTTGCTGCTTCACCACCTTCACCTACTCAACAGATTTGCAGGAAATTAATTTCCCTAACCACACCACTATGGCAAACTAAAAGAAAAGGAAAACGAGCAAGATGAAACGTGAAAGCTTACCAAAATAGATGGGTAACCACCGAAATAAAAAATTGAACGATTGGAACAATCAGTTGTCGAACGAAATAAAGAGAAGAACCAAAAATAGGAAAAATCACAGAGAAGAAGGGGAAAAGGGAAGAACTAACGTCAGAAAAAAGAAAAATTGAGTAAAGAGGAAAAAACTAAAAATAAAAAAAAATTTTAAACCCCACAATATCTCAACCCCTATTATCCAACTAACTAACCCACTAACTCACAACTACTTCAAAATTTTACTTTCACATCCTCTATCTCATAATCGAAGCAAAAATATCACCCACACTCACGCAGGGATTCGAACATAAGACCTCTAGCAAGTTAACTCCTTACCACTCAAACCAGCAGGCTCATTCTAATATGAGCTTACAAACAATCTTACATAAGCCCACCCAACAAGGATAAGGATAGGATCAAGAATAAAAAAAATCCAAATGTGGGACTTAAACCCCATACCTCATACACACACCCAGAATACTTAACCACTAAAGCAGATACATATTTGTTTTAAATTCACAGAAACAAAGTTAAGAAATTTAGGGCATTACAACTTTACCACCCTAAAAGAAATTTCAGCCTCAAAATTTACTTGATCCGAACAGATGAGGATACTATTGATGCATCGAGTCCTCAAGTTCCCACGTGGCTTCCTCAGTGTCATGATTCTGCCACAGAACCTTACCAACAGTATATACTTCCTCCTAAAAACTTTAATATCTCGATCCAAAATTTGAACAGACTCCTCCTCAAAATTCAAGTTCGGTCTAACCTCGATCTCCTCAACAGAGACAACGTGATATGGATCAGACTAATACCGCCTCAACATAGAGACGCGAAATATATTATAAATACGGTTTAACTTTAGAGGTAGCCCTAACTGATAAGTAATCGGTCCCACATGCTTCAGAATTCAGAACGGCCCAATAAACCTAGGGCTTAACTTGCCTTTACGATCGAACCACATAACTTTCTTCCACGGAGATACCTTAAGGAATACGAAATCACCCACAAAGTACTCGATATCCCTCTTTTTCAGATCCGCATAAGACTTCTGTCTATTAGAAACCGCCTTCAGATTATCTTGAATCAGTTTAACCTTATCTTTCGTCTCAGAAACCAAATCAAGACCCAAAACCCGTCGTTCACCCAACTCAGTCCAACATAGCGGAATACAACACTTACGGCCATAGAGAGCCTTGTAAGGTGCCATCTGGATACTAGACTGGAAACTATTATTGTAGGCGAACTCAGCTAATGGCAGAAAATCCTCCCAACTACCTCGTAAGTCAATCATACAGCTTCGAAGCATATCCTTTAGTATCTGAATCATCCTCTCAAATTGACCATCAGTCTGAGGATGCAACGCAGTACTAAAGTCTAATCTTGAACCCAAAGCTTCATGTAGTTTCTTTCAGAACCGAGAAGTAAAGCTAGGATCCCTATTAGATATTATCAAAATTGGTACCCCATGCAATCTTACAATCTCGGAGATGTAGAGCATCACTAACTTTTGTAGAGAATAGTCCGTTTTGACCAGAATAAAATAGGTGGACTTGGTCAATCGATCCACGATGACCCACTAACGAAGTCTATTGTCACACGTTCCCATTTCCACAAGAGAATCTTAACAGGTTGGAGTAAACCCGAAGACAACTGGTGCTCAACCTTAACCTGCTAGCACGTCAGACAACAAGTAACAAAATTTGTTACCTCTCATTTCAAACTCGGCCACCATTATAGTTCACGGAGATCCCGATACATCTTACTACCAACGGGATGCATAGCATAAGGGCTACTAAGCGCCTCTCTCAAAATTGACTGCCTCATATTAGAATCGTTCGGTACACAAACCCGTCCTCAGAAACACAGAACTCCATCCTTATTAGGTCCAAAATTAAAATTACTACCACTCTCAACCTGACGAAACCGCAGACCTAGAGATTCATCCCCTAACTGCTTTTCTCGAATCTGTCCAATCCAAGTCGGCTTAACTTGCAACTCGATTAACAAACCCCCATCATCGAACAAACTAAGACGAGCGAACATCGCTCTTAAGTCAGTCATCACTCTACTACTAAGAGCATCAGCCACCACATTGGCCTTAATGGGATGATACTCTATCGTGTAGTCATAATCCTTGAACAGCTCAATCCATCGACGCTGCCTAAGATTTGACTTCTTTTGAGTAAGGAGGTACTCGAGGCTCTTCTGATCGGTGTAGATGATACACCTCTCACCATTTAGGTAGTGCCTCCAGATCTTTAACGCAAACACCACGACAACTAACTGAAGATCATGCGTCGGATAATTCCCCTCGTGTGACTTAAGCTATCGGGATGCATAAGCTACAACCTTACTATATTGCATCAATACACATCCCAAACCAACGTACGACGCATCACTGTACACCACAAACTCCTTACCAGATTCAGACTGTATCATAATAGGAGCTTGAGTCAAAACAGACTTGAGCTACTCAAAGCTCGATTGTTGCGCATTAGTCCAGACAAAAGGAACATTATTGCGTAAAAGCTTAGTCAGGGGAGCTGCAATCAACAAGAACCCCTCGACAAACCCCTAATAATAACCCGCAAGACCCAAGAAACTGTAGATCTCAGAAACGTTCATAGGCTGTTTCCAATCAAGCACAGCCTCAATCTTCTTAGGTTCCACTCGGATCCCCTCAGCCAAAACTGTGTGCCCCCAAAACGTCACTTCTCTCAACCAAAATTCACACTTGCTCAACTTAGCATAGAGTTGTTTCTCTCGAAGTATCTGAAGAATTACTCTAATATACTCATCATGCTCATCCTCAGTCTTAGAGTACACCAGAATATCGTCAATGAAGTCTACGACGTACTAATCTAGATACGGCTAAAAACCTCAGTTCATCAGATCCATGAATGTAGCTGGAGCATTCGTCATACCAAAGGGCATAATTAGGAACTCGTAGTGCCCATAATGAGTCTTAAAAACCGTCTTATGAATATCAGCTTCCTTAACCCTAAGCTGATGATATCAAGAACAGAGATCTATTTTTAAAAATACCGAAGCCCAACGTAACTGATCAAACAGGTCGTCAATCCTTGGAAGTGGGTACCTATTCTTCACAGTCAACTTATTCAGTTGCCGATAGTCGATGCACATCCTCATGGTACCATCCTTTTTCTTTACAAAAAAAATTGGTGCCCCCCACAGAGACACACTAGGACAAATGAAACTACGATCCAGAAGCTCTTGAAGTTGAGCCTTAAGCTCTGTAAGCTGTTTCGGTGCCACACGGTACAGAGTGATAGACCCCGAAGCTGTATTCGGTAGAAGCTCAATGTCAAACTCAACTTTCTAATTCGGAGGTAAACCCAATAGCTCATTAGAAAATACATTTAAAAATTCTCTCACTGTTCTGATATCCCCAACAGAAGAGTCCCAAAAAATTAAAACTCTAACGTATGCCAAATACGCCTTACACCCTTTTCGAACCAATTTTTCAGCCACTAGAGCGGAGATCACATTAGATAGGTAATCTCGCCGCTCGCCGATCATAACAACTTCCTTATCATCCTCAGTTTTCAAAACGACCCTCTTAGTCGTACAATCCAAACTGACTCGGTGCTCTACTAACCAATCTATACCCAGAATTAAGTCGAATTCCCTAAACGGTAGCTCCATCAGATTTGTTGGTAACACAACTTATTGAACTTCCAGCGGTACATTCCTATAAAGTCTATTTACCCGAACAGACTGTCCCAATGGGCTCAGCACCGAGATCTCACCAGAAGTACACTCAACAGTAGTCCTTGAGTGTTCAGAAACCGAACTAGCTACGCAGGAGTTTTTGGATCCTATGTCTATTAAAGTAGTATATAGAGCATCAAAAATAAAAAACGTACCCGTTATCACATCAGGAGTGTCTCTATCCTCGCAGCGTCGAGCAGTATAAACCAGTTCAAATTGCCTCGCCTCATTCTAATTAGCACATCTACCTTGTGTTCTCTGTCCTCGGCCCATACCATTACTACCCCTAGCCGGTCCACGGTACCTAGATGGTTGTTGTACTGCCCTCTGAGGCCGAACAAAACCCGATCTCATAGCTTGCATTTGATCAGTATGATGTGGAACATCTCTAATCCGATACTCTAATGACCCACATTGCAGATAAGCCCCCAATCTCTCGCAACACTTGCCCGGATGGCCCCTACCACAATTACTACATGGCTGAACTCTAGTAGGAGCAACTGGAACTCCCACTCTAGAAGGTCTATCAGGTTTGGCCCGTTTTTTAGGCCTTTGAACAGAATTAAAGAGCTCTGAATCCCTCTTCTTCTTACCTCTCTCATGATCTCAGTTCTAGCGCTCAATGCGCTTAACCTCATCGGTGATCTTCGCCTTACCCACTAGAACAGAAAACTCTTGCTCCCTCTGTGGAGCTATCAGAACCCTTAAATTGTCCCTTAAGCCATCTTCAAAGTGGACACACTTTTCATACTCGAATGCCACCATGCCTCGAGAGTAGCAGCTTAGTCTCAAAAATTTAGCCTCATACCCAGCTACAGTCTTATCACATTGCGTGAGATTCATTAACTCACGCCTACGAGCATCAACATAGCTCGCATCCACATACTTTCCCTGAAAGGTAGTCTTGAAGTAATCTCAATTCAGACGATCTGGTTGAGTACTCTCCTTAACTAATAACCACCACTAATAAGCCTTATCGCGAAGCAGAGAAACTGCACCCTTCAGTTTCTACTCAGGAGTGCAATCGATGTTGTTCATTATCCTCTCAAAAGCCTCTAACTAGTACTCGACCACAGTAAAGGCAACTCCAATGACGCTCCTAAACAGCTCAGCTCCATTAGACTAGAGTCGTTCAGTTACCGACCCACGACCCTCAGATCCAGAATAGAGTCCAGCGACCCTCTCTAAAACTCTCAACATGGTTTGGGACAGTGCGTCGTCTCCAGCTGAGTGGCCTTGAGACCCAGTCTCAGTAGCAGGTGAAACTAGTGTCTCACTGTATCCAGATTTGGCATACTGCCCAAAGAGGAAGACTCAGCCCGAGTCTCCCTATGGCGCCCGCTACGCGCACGAGTACCTCGACCACGTGTACCACATGCACTCATCGTAGTTTTAATTTTATCTACATTATAAAATTTTTTGCATCAGTTTCAGTGTTTATTAGCAAATGTTTTATGCTTCAAATATCAGAATTTCAGAAATATTTCAAAAATTTTAGTTTCTAACTAACTCAGTACAGTTTTAGAGAATTATATCTACAGTATTTTCTAAGTCCAGAAGTACTTCTCAGCGCGAGAGACTCGATGTACCACATAATTTTGGAACCCAAAATTCACAGTCTGAATTTTGCAACCTAGCTCTAATACCGCTAAATGTAACACTCCAAACCCAGCCTAGACGTTATGGTCGAATCTGGGAGTGTTACGATGAAGGATTTTAAAACACATCTTTTATGTTAAAACGAATCGCGTTACTTGAAACCAAACAAAGTTCATATTTTCAGAAAAACTTGCTTTTATTATCTTACTAAAATCGTTATAAGTTGTCCTTTATAGTTACAAAAAAACATTTGAAGCGGAAGTTTGAAAATCATTTAAATTGAAACCACGCTCGTATTTTAAAAGTATTTGTTCGCGTAAAACTGGAATTTTTGTCAATCACATGGTTTAAAAATCATAAACTCAACCAAACCAAATATCCAAAATGAACAGTCCGGAAAAGTCTGAGAAGTCCAAATATTACAAAACTCTCACAAAACCTAGAAATTAAGTAAAATCAGTAATAAAGATAAGAAAAACAACAGTTTTTCGATGAGTGGTCACCGCTGAGCCTCTGTCGCACCGACCCGCCTATGTCTGAGGATTACCTGTACGAAACAGACAAATAGATGTGAGTTTTCGTAAACTCAGTGTGTAACCCAACAGAGATAGACATACAAATGTACACAGTATTATCACATGCAGAATAGATACAAATACGGACCTAAGTCCTTACCAGATACAGATATCAGACTTAGATATTCAAGACAGATATTCAAAATCCTACCTCCATCATCTACACACCATCTCCAACCATCCCATCACACCATGTGAGGTTAAAAGCACTCAGTCATCCCTACACACCATATAGTGTCGATGCGACACATAACAAAATAATATGTAGTAAAGCTGCCAGATAATAGGCGAAGGGTCGCCATATAAATCACTTCCTCCACATATACAAATCCCACCCCAAACACAAATACAGAATACAAATATAGAATTAACAGAATTAACACGTTTAACATGCTCGTATACAGATAACATACATACTTATACAAAACAGTCAGACATACATATTGGTTTCCTACTTAGATCAAATTATCAGAATATCAAATCACATATAATAGGGTTAGGTTAGCCCTTACCGACCCTACGATAGACCCATAGTCAATTGGAATGACCCGTACGACCCTAGGAAAAATTTCAGAATTTTGGGCCTACATGCCAGTGTGGTGTCGACAGTCCCCTTTTCGGCTTTCACTGAACCTCAATTTCTCGTGTTATCGTTACACACCTGGTTTGGTTTCGATGCTACTGCAATCTTGAGACCTCCAAACCCTAAGAAAAAAATATCCCAACAAAAAATTTAACAACCAATTCACAAATTGCCCATACTAAATCGAACAATGCGCAAACACTTACCGCAAACTAATATGACTGCACGCACAATCAGGCCGTTGGAGCAAAATTCGCTGTTTCACCACCTTCACCTATGCAACAAATTTGCAAGAAATTAACTTCCCAAACCACACCACTATGCCAATCTAAAAGAAGAAAAAAACGAGCAAGATGAAACGTCAAAGCTTACCAAAACAGACGAGGAACCATTGGAATAACAAATCGAACAATTAGAACAATCAGTTGTTAAACGGAGTAGAGAGAATAACCAAAAATAGGAAAAATCATAGAGAAGAAGGGGAAAAGGGAAGAGCTAACGTCAAAAAGAAGAAAAACTAAGTAAATGGGAAAAAAGCTAAAAATAAACAAAATAGAATTTAAACCCCCACAATATCTCAACCCCCATTATCCCACTAACTAAACCACTAACTCACAACTATTTCAGAATTTTATTTCCACATAACCTCTATCTCATAACCGAAGCAAAATATCACCCACACTCATACAGGGATTTGAACACAAGACCTCCAGCAAGTTAACTCCTTACCACTCGAACTAGCAGGCTCATTCTGATATGAGTTTACAAACAATCTTACATAAACCTACCCAACAAGAATAAGGCTAGGATAAAAAATAACAAAAATTTTCAAAGGTGGGACTTGAACCCTAGACCTCATACACACACCCAGAATACTTAACTAGGGG
>CM025142.1:12156851-12168233 GCA_013467495.1 Gossypium gossypioides
ATATTAATTTTTAATTTGATTTGAACTTAAAATGTTTTAAAAATAATATTTAAATCATTGTGGATGCTTCGATCGTATTATTAATAGGCAAAATAAAAGAAAACCTTTTTAATAGATTGTTAAAAATTAATTATAATTTCTCTCTTAATATTTTTTGTATGTATCAACTTAAAATGAATGTATGTTGGTCGATCCTCAAAACCAAACCCCCTCAGTGAAATTTGATGTAGTTGTGGAGATAATTGAGTTTAAACAATTTTGTTTTAAAGCGGAGTGTTTCAAACAAACTCATCCACAATCTACTTATAACATCTTTCTCCACAGTTAATCTTTCATATCATTTTTAATATTCTCAGACAACAATACTTTGTTGATTAAAATAATTCACAAATTTCTCAAAATCTATAATTTTTGTAATTTGAGTTTAAATCAATGTAGCAAAATCATATCTTTTAATCGATTATTCTAATAAATTTAGAAAAAATAATCGTCTTCCTTCAAGATTTTAGAGAATCCTATATAAAAAGGTTTTTAGGGTAGTTAATGAGAGATGAAAATGTTTAATTAAATGGAGTGGTGGTTAAAACTCTTATCAAACACTCATTTGGTACATATTTGAACCGTATTACCCCATCCCCTACTCTTAAATCATATAATCAACAATCTTAATTGTGAAGCTTATATATATTTAGGGTGAAACTCATATATCTTTTATATAAAAGTTGGCTATACAACTTTTTTAGACAATTGATTATACAACTTTTAGTAAAAATAAGAGCAGATGATAACAATCAATAATGAGATTAATGTTGTGAATGGCTTTGATTATATATCTTTATCTTTGTCTTGCTAAGCATTTCTAGGTCATTCTGGTGGCCAATGTAGCTTTTTGAATTCGGCCATAACGACTGGATTGGGTTTGGGGTGTTACAGAGGATGTGATGGTGTAGAGAAGACCAATTCACCTAGAAAGGTGAAAAGCTGGAAAGAGATAAGAGGAAAGGTTGAGGAATGAGGAGGGAGAAGAAGTATTCTCAAGTTGTTGGAGAGGCCAAAATATCCCTTCTTCATTGTTGGGGGTACTTTTAGTGGAAGTCCTATTGTTTGCTTATGCATTGTGGGTCCCATTCTGTTATGCCAGTACGAGGTTGTTACGCTTAGGTGGGATTTACTGGTTCTTAAAGGCATGTTCACAGTTGAGGAGTTTCCACATCAAAAAAGCGGGTGCCTGATGTGTAAGGCCTCAAACCCGATCCGATGATCCGGATTCGAACCTAGGGTGTTACTACTCAAGTACATCAGAAATTCAATTCTATTCATGCAAATTACATTCAATTACAACTGTTTCATTACGACTTTTCTATGTAATATGTAAATGTGAATTGGGTGAAGATTTAATTAATATATACAGAGAATTTATTACAACTATGATTGATTTGGTATCCTGGTATATCATAATTATTTCATGTAAAAGACTTCTGCAAAACAACTCAAACTCGAACGCACCAACAATTTGCTCTGTATGCATAATAGCCCGCCTTGCCACTCCTTAGCGTAGACCTGGCGTTGTCCTTCTATTGCAGACCTTAGGAGTTCACCTGAAACATAACACGCAAAAATAAGTTCAACGAAACTTAGTGAGGCAACCACCATTTACTTAAGTCATATTTGCATGTCACATCTAATGTTTCAAGAACCATATTGTTGCTTTTATTATTCAATGAGCCTCTAACAAAATTTGCCCCCCATTTTTGTTTCTTCACTCATATTCGTTACCATACCTTACTCTGATTTCATTTCCTTCTTTTTAGTGCCTTGGAGACCTTACCTACATTCTCCGTTCACCAAGCCATAACTTTCTCAACTTTAGGAAGAGACTCATACACAAGTGATCAATACTTCTTTTCGAACATGTCATGTTTATGTTCATTTTCAGAATAAATTCTCATTACCTCGCTATGTCTCTTAGAATTTTCATCTCTACACAAATCTTAACCATATTTAATACCTTACCATAATACCTGTAGATACGTTTTGTACTTACCATTTTCACTGTTTGCATTTATGAGTAATATGAAATACGCCTTTCACTTAGTACAGAGTCCACCACAAAGAACTTTCTTCATGGTTTATTCTTAGGAGTCTTTCCAGAATATGCCACAAGTGTACCCCATTCTATGTGCCGCAAAAACTTTCTTTATGGAATTTTCCAAAGAGGATGTTCCTCCGAAACCTGTCTTATTCTTTACCGCGAAGGCTCTAAGTCTAGAATTCACATTTCATATCGTTCCCTTCCTTATTTGCCAAGAATTTCATTCCTTCCAAATATGTCATAGAAATCATTTATTTCTTTCAGGGTCCGCTACAGAGGCGTTTCCTTCAAAAGATTGCCATGAGGGTCATCCCTTAGAGTGCACCACAAAAGCGTCATTCACTAGATTTGCCACGAAGGCTTTCATCTATTAGTTTGCCATAAGGGTTTCCATTTTCTTAGATAGCCACAAAGGCTTTCGTTTTCTGATGTGGTCACGGTAAGGATTCGCCTAAACTCACATTACGTGAGGTTTGCCCCTCATCGTCCTGGGTCACACAAAAAACCCCATTAGGTAATAACCTTCATTTAGTTCATTCCATACGATGCCATAACCCACCAGCTATGGTCTTACACTGTATGATTCTTCCATATGGTGCCATGGACTTTTCCTTTCAAAGAATCATGTTTAAAGTCCCGACAGACTCATTTGGACGACTCCACGAAGACAGACACAAACTCATCATCATTTAAAGAAGAATATGGGTTTTAAATTTATGAGTTTTTTTTTTTGAACTATTTAATTATTGTTTTTTTTGGGCAATAATTAGTATTGGGCAAATTATATTTTAGTCCTTTAAAGTGGTATGCAACACTTATGTCATGGTAAATTGTGCTTTGTGGCGTCCAATGATTGGTCCACGTGTTGAAAAAAAGTTATGCCAAATTTCTGTTAGAGTTTTTTAACGGGAGTGATCAAAATGAATGAACCATATAATATGAGTGTCTAAATTGCAAATTTTTTATTTTGAGTATCTAAAATAAAATATTTTATAATTGAGTGAAGAAAAAAGATAAAGGAATCACTTTTGTACGGCAGGNAGGGCGCCAAAAGGCGCAAAACTAACGATTTTAAGCGGATCAAATTTGGTTTACACGGACCAAACGAAACCCCAAAAAAAATAAAAGCATTTGCCGCCTTAATCTATTTTACCGCCAATTTTAAAAATTTCACCAATTACTTTAGAATAGATCTGCAGATCCCTAATATTCTTCTGCATTTCTATATCAATCAAAAACAAAATCCAATACATCCTCTTCTCCGCTACCCTTCCAGACATGGACAGCGACGAGGATTTAGAGCTAGTTTCCCCTTCCGACCACACATCTTCTCCTATTCAAGACAGAAAGTTTAAACGATTGAAGAAGCTGAAAACGGTTTCCGAGAATCCATCCCATTTTGAAGCCCTTGATTTGGATTCATCGGACGCCCAAGTTGTTGAGGAGCCGAAATTGGGATCTGGGATTGGGTCTGACTCCGGGTTCCATGGTTTTGACGAGGGAAATGAATTGAGTTTTGGATTTGATAAGTTGGGTGTTGACGGAAATGGGTCGGGTTCAGTAGCTAAACGGGTGCTGGATTTTGATTCAATGACCGAGGAAGTTGATGGGACCGGTGAAGATCAGAACAAAGAGATGGAAATTAGGGATTTGGAACAGGAGCCAGACGAGAAACGGCCTAGTTCTGATGAAATGAGGAGTAAAGAAACGAAAAAGAAAAAGAGAGCGAAAGGAGTCGGCGATGGGGATATGCCCGTGTTACCTGAAAGAAGAACAGCGAAAGTAAAAATAAATATTCTCTTATTTTTTACACTACAAATCACAATATTTAAATTCTTTGTTTCTGATAGTTCTTTGTCCGATTTTCCGTGGTTTGTTATTAATATTTTTACAGGAAAGAAGAGAACATCTTGTCCAGCTTCGTGCTGAATCTCAGAGACTGCTACGAGGTATCTTGGAGAATAATGATTTATTTAAACTTAGGTTTGTAACTTGAATGAGTAACAACTTTAACTCTTGAATTATATGCGACTTTGGTTAGAAACTAGAGATGCGGCATTTAAACCAGCACCGATTGTTCAAAAGCCCATATCATCAGTTTTGGAGAAGATTCGGCGAAGGAAGCTTGAGGTTTCAAAAAAGTGAGTACTTCACTTTTTAGTTTGCCTCTATGTTGATTTGGTACTTTTGAAGTTGTTATAAATTTTTACATGCTTTGCCAATTTATAGATGGTTATGATAAGTTGTTAAAATTTCCAGGACGAATTTTGCTATTGATGATCATGATGGTAATTCAAGCAAGGATATGGAGGAGACTGGATCTGAAAATGTTGGTGAGGACGAGAGAGGCAATGGTAGGGCGGTTATGGAAGTTGAAAGTGAGGAAACTATTGTAAAGCATGGGATTTCAGATACCTCGTGTTCTGATGAAATAAAGAATGCTGAGAATGTCTCAAGTCATGAAAATCTTTCACCACAGATTGTGAGTAATTCATATGGTATTTTAACAGTGAATTTTATTATTGCATGTTTGAAAGTTTTATGGATTTTATGATTTTAAGGTTGCAAACAAATTTCGGGAAGGTAGTATATTTCATTTACTTGTGATTACCAATCTGGTAAAGTCAAGATCAGATGAGTTTTTGCATCATGTTCAGGTAAACTTGTATCTGTTCTGATGGTATCATTTCTTACATTACAGGCTGCTAGTGAGGAACCCAAACCTGCGTTTCGAGCTCCTGTAAATGATACCCAGGTTTCTTTTCACCCTCACATTTTATTGGTTGAAGAAGTAATACTTGAGGAATCTAACTGCTTGACTCTGTATATTCTAGGATCTATTTTCTGATTCCCAAACAAGTGACTCCAAAGATGAGCTTGCAGATGAGACTCCTAATAGCCCTTTAGAAGAAGTTTTGGCACCGTCTGTTCTTGCTATGAACTTAAAGCTTGACTCTGCTCCTCTTGATGACATGTGAGTCTTAGAACTTTCTATTATTTCTTTTGTGAAGGATGTCATTTGCTTGGAGTGGGCTTATAAGCATCGTTACAGTACTTGCGAGAACTTGATCTATCGGGGTTTAGCAATGGAACATGCCTAGCGTTTTCTTTAAAGAAAAGTTAGTTTTAGGGTTATCTTGGGAACTAGTTTGGAATTGCAATGAATTTGCAATATGTGAAGGCAACTTATTTTGATTATTTTCATTATACCTTGTAAAAATTAAATCAATCATCGCCCTTCACAAATTCTGTTTGATCTAATATGTATGTTTATCACCTGGTTTCTTGTAGTTTCTCTGACGAAGAGGACAATGACAAGGAGAACATTGATCCTCATCCACATGAATCTGTTGATTTGTCTCCAACTAATGCTGACCCTGTTAAAGCATTTGTTGATGAAGAAGCTGAAGAAGAAGATGACAGTGACAATGACTTACTTCGCTTCCAAGATGATGACAATGAAGAGGATGAAGATTCTGAAGATTTAGAAGAACTTAGGGATATGATAGCAACTGGATTTGAAGAAAAGCAAAGTGATATTGATAGGCGAATGGAACTCCATCAGAAATTGCTTGACCAACAGGATGCTGCTAAAACAGCACAGTTATTGCGGAAATGGGGTCTGAAGCAGAGAGAAACTGACCTGCTTGATGATGAAGGATTTGAGGAAGATGATGAAGAGGATGGAGACGATGAAGAGGATTTCTTTGAAAATGAAGATTCACGTCCAGTAAACTTGCGCTTGCATATAAAAAAGATAAAGGAAATGATACCACAAATGTTCACTGATAAGGACGACATGTACATATCATCTGATGACGAGGAAGTAGAAAAAAAGCTTGTTGAAAAGAGCTTGTATGAGAAAGCCGTAAGTTACCATCAATTATAGATTTGAGCATGCATAACCTTTTTGGTCCTTTTTATTTCTTCACTGCTCTGATTATGAGATAGGAACTGAATTAAGTGATATGGAACAGAATCAGCAAGCTGAGCTCTTGCCACCAACAAAGGATGCAAGGTCCACAGAACTCTTTGGTTATATTAAGAAGGTCAACAATATGCCTGAAACCAGAAGAAAGGCCAAAACATCATGTAAGATTCTTTTCTACAAATTTTTCTCAATGAAGAAATTTGCTTTTCAGCATTTCCTGATGGTCATTACCGTTGCTCTTGATTTTGGCAGCCTTTTCTAATATGCTATTCATGGGGAAAAAAGGGAATGAGCCCTCAAAGGTAAGCTATTTTACCATCTTTTAATTTTTAGTAGGTTTGCATTTATTGATTTGAATAAGGTGGCATTGGAGGCAACTAAGTTTTACTGTCCTTGGTAAACTTTGCAGTCATCTTTTATAGGTCGGGGATCAAATTGTTCTATTCCATCATCTACCAAGCATGGACCAGGCGTCTTACGTTCATTTGTATTTGAACGTGAAGACAACAATAGCAGCACAACCTCGATAGCAGAAAGTTCTTCCGATGTGGTAGGCTTGCTTTGGAATTGGCAATTGTTTATAATAGTAGCTAAATTCAGCTGCCATTTCATTTCTAGAAATTAGATTGCTAGAAGTATCTTTGTTTAATTGCCTTCTATTTACGAAATCTGAATGCAGATCCAAAAGGAGAACCGACCAAAGAAAAATGCTCCATCAGCCAAGTTTAGCAATTCACAGATCAAATCAAGTTCACAACCAAGAAAAGATGAGATGGAAACAAGTTCTGGAGCTCAATTATTGGAAATATTAAGGCGTTCCTCCTCAGCGCAAACAAGTGAGTGCACTGGTAAGAGATGTAGTGTAGGCCAAACTGAATCCATATTTGCTGCATTCAAGTTGGAAAAGAAATCAATAGGAACTAAAAGGCCGAATGTATCTGTAAAGACTCTTTAGATCATTTAGCACCCAACATTTGATATCTCAAATGCCAAACCCTAGTTCTATGAAGTAAAACGTATTTGCATTTCTTTCCCTAAATTCTGCCCTGTAGATAAAATGTTGGTGATCCGGGTTTCTTATTCTGATGTCAAATAAAAGGAGATCGCAAGCATAATCCTCTAAAAGGGTTTTAAAAAAAGGTTGTTTTATATCAGAAAATGGGAACCGAATTCCCTTTCGATAGTGATAGATGTTACGATTACAACACAGATAAGCAAAGCTTGAGTTCAGTTGACCGTAATATGCAACAAATTCGAGGATAATCAACAAGGCACCTGTCTTAGTAAACAAAATAAAGGAAAAGGAAAAGAAAGCTAATGAAAATAACAAATAAATTATCGATTATAGGAACTTTTATTGATTATATAAAAAATCCCTCGCGTCAATAACAGGCAAAATCCATGTCATAAAGGTGATCCTCAAGAACAAAAACTGGCGTAAAATGATAAAATCAGAGGGGCTTGGACGGTTTTCTTTTATGCAGATGGGCTATGGCTTAAGACCGAATCAATCATCTTCTAAGTTTCTTTGTTCTTGGTAAAGTTGACTGGATCAGACAGGTACTGCCATGCCTTTCTTTGCCATGCTATCTAGTATATCATTCAGAGCTTGACATACCCCAACTATCTGCAAAGTCATATACCAAGATAAGTTTGAGAACTTATAAAAAAATGGCTAAAATTAAATTGATTTTCAATATTCATTGGTCATTACTTGTTGATCCCATTGTTGCAGCTCCTCTGTTTCATCTTCAAAATGTATAACCGCTTCCACCTGATGCATACCAAAATATCAAATTGATCATTGAATCCATTAAAGCAGGAATTAAACAACTTAATGTGGCAAGAAATTGAAACCTGGTCTATTGAGCCCTTCATTCTATCCTCATAAATCATTCTTGATGCTATCTTTTCAGCCTGCAAAGAATTATCAGCCAATCATCTTATCTGTAAGTACAATAAATGGAAGTATGTCCTCATAGAGAGAGCAAAAACCAAAAGCCAAACAAGTAGGTTATATGATGGCAGCTGCTATTGTCGCATAGTTGGAGGTAAAAGTACCATGAAGGCTTCTATATTAAGAGTCAGATTGCATCTTATCTCCTTTACTTAAAAAATCAGCAAATTAGTTTATGTACATTAGATCAAAGAGCAAACTGATCTTTCTATTAAAAATTTCATCCATTTCTACTATAAAAATTTGGTTCCTGTACGTCAACATGAGGTACACATTGCATACCATATGTCACACCATATGTCATTGTCTGGTTATTCGATCAACCACGCTGGTTTTTAACAGTACAAATAGATGAAATTTTTAACAAAAAAAATCAATTTGCTCTTTAATTTGATGTATAGAGATTAGTTTGCCTATTTTTTGAGTAGAAAGGTTAAAATGCAATCCGGCTCTTAGTATAGGGGCTTCCATGATACTGTTACCCTTAGTTGGACCAAACAGGTGTCACAAAGGAATCATACCTTATGAGGAGGAATGCCCAGCAAAGTACCCAACTCGTCAAAACTACAACAAAGACAGCAGAACTTTGTTAAAAATTTACCAACTTCGAAGTAAGATAAGATGAAAATAGACAGTGTTACATTCTAACCTTATATTTGTGTAAAGTTTGCTTGCACTCAGAAGATTATGCTCTATCATGGCATGGTCCAGCACAGAGAAATTGTCAGGAAGCACTGCTTTCTGTTGGGAAGCAAAAAGGTTAAATCTAAAGACCACAGAATCCAACTTTATTATAAATTCAACATCCAGGAAAGTTGAACATTTTATAACCTCATGAGGTTTAAGTTCTTCAGCGAATGCATCAATTTCAGGTTTTCTTAAAATCCTCTCCAAATAAACCTGTCAGTTCCATTTAAATCCCCATCAAATAGACAACAATACACAAGGCTAGTGCATGCAGATATGCACGAGAGATGGAGAGAGAACCTTTTGTAATATCGGATATATCTTTAGCTTGGAACATCGTTCATCCTGAAACGTGTACCAAACCAATAACATAATTAGACTCAGTTTCAAACAATAAAAGGAATTTCTCATATTACATTCCACATGAGAAGTGTTTACTTTGTAAAGGGTGGCAAGCACACGAGAGCGTTGAGGACCAGCAGCTGCTAAAATTGTACATGTTACAGCAGCAGACAGAGCTTGCTCCAGTGCATCCTCATCAATTATCCTGTAATAAGGGAAAACCGATAACTTTTCTATCATAATTCCTCAAACATATCTCAAAATTCAGAAAAGGAGAAATGAGATAAAAGCTAACTGATAATTGTACGTGCTATGCAAAGCATGATCATTTTAAATGTAAACACGATGTCTAGAATCAATGTACTTCTCTATATGTCAACTAATAACTGCTTCCTAAATGGAAACACAAGCAGAACTTTTAGATTAAAAAAGAAGAGATACTAAAATTACGTACTCATCTCCTATTTGCCACTTCTCAATTTGAGAAATGTCATAGTACCGCAGTGCTGCTTCCAAGAACTTCCTCTTCATATCCAAAATCCTTGCATAGCAGACCTGAAAATAAGAAAAAGAATAAAGTAAAGAACAAATGACCCCACTTCCAGCTCTAATATTACATTTATTGCCTAAAAACTGTGCCAAACCTTGTACTGTAAAATCAATACTTCATGCTGACTGTTGCTAATCAAGAATGAAGCTTTATTAATAAAAGCTTCTGCATTAACAGCATCATCATCCTGTAAAATACTCAAGCAATAGTTTCAGTCAGAGCTCAAAACTAATTTCAAGTGTCAGCAATGGAATAAATAACCACATTAATCCTTGACATTCTAACTTGTCCAGACTGTCTACCATACGTATGAGCATGAGCCTGTTCAAACCTTTCCTTAATAGATATGAGAATGATTGGTTTAGGTTGGGTTAGTAAAAAAAATAGAGACGATGATTTCATATCAATGAGGTTAGAGCTACTTTATCTTTGGAACGCTTTCCTTCCCTTCCCTCTAGTGGGGAAGCAAGTGTTCACTTATCATCCTGGTGATTCCGGAAATGTGTTGAAAATCATGCTAGCATTCAAGAAAAAGCAATTCCAAAAAGAAATTCAATACCTCAAGATATAGACGAGCAATTTGGACACATTTTGACAATCTGAATGTGTCATCAATAACCCTGAGCCAGATCACAAACATATAAGCATCATCAATAGGACCAAAAGAATACATACATGTGTATGCGTGTGTGTAGCCATCATCGAAAAATTAAATAGAATCTTACTCTCAGACCTCATTCCAGAATCTAAATCAATCCCACTTAGTATCTGCGCTGCTTTTGACCACTGATGCTCAGATTCATACAACTCAGCAAGTTTCTCTCTAATAAACAATACCTGTACAACTCATACAAAATAAACGCGCTTTTCTTAGAAAGTAAACATGAGGCATAAACACAGACACAAATACCCTTTTGCAAACAAAATGCAAGCAATTTTAAGGTAAAATAATAAATGAATACAATTTGGGAGAACTGTAATTGATGCATTCACGAGAGTTCTCAACCACGGAAAAGATTGAACAATGTGGTATCTAAAGGTACAAGAGTACTTCCAAATTCAATAATGTCCCTATAGCTTCCAGTAAGGAGGTAGCAATCAAATGTAAAACGAACCTGTTCTTCGAATGAAACGACACGAGGCTGAATCTGATCAAGTGTATAATGGGAAATTTCCTTTTGAGCATCTGGCTTCAGTCTCCCTAATTCATGTGCGAAAGTTTGTAAAAGCTGCCTCGAAACCATCAGCGGGACATCGTCCGATAACACTGAAGCAAACATTAATCACCAATTAAAATCACTAAAACTAAAAAAAAGGCCATAAATAACCAAATAAATCAAGCAAGAGTAAGGTAATTACTATGATCAATGAATTTCTTGGCTTGAACTATGTCGTTTGACGAGAAAACAGTTGATAAAATGTGTTTGTATTGCTCCATTTTTTGCCTCTGGTCTACGATCGCCAAGGCGTTTGCTAATGCACTCTCCATTGTCTAAAAATTCGAAACCCTAAGCCCTAAATTCTTTTCTTTTCTTTTTAGTTTTTCTGAGAACAGAGAGATTTAACAAAACCGATGCTTTGCTGTTTATGGCGGTTTTATTTTGATTTATGGTTTCTGCAACCGAGTCTCTGAGGTTTTTAATTGGGTAAACTGCACCAACTCTCCCCAAATTTTATTTAAAATTATATTTTTATCACTCAACTTTCAAATGTTATCAAATTGCTACATTTTTATCACTCGGCTACTAACTCCTGTTAAAAAAATGTTGCCACCCTGAGCTATAGTTTAAAAAATATTAAAAAATCTATAAAAATAATTAAAA
>CM025142.1:12174284-12184779 GCA_013467495.1 Gossypium gossypioides
CCAATGTACTCTCATTGGTACCACAATTATATACAACTTTACCTCAAAATACACATTAATTCAATTCATCAACTCTTTCAAGCAATACCAAATCAATATACCTAACCAAGTTACCACAATCACAACAATTTAAATATATGTAAGCCACACATGCTAGCATAACAACTATACCTTATTCTCATACCATTTGCAAAATATTTGCATAAAATATCATTCATAACATTTACATAAGCCAAACATCAACCAAAACAGCACAAAAGCCTATACATGCCATATAATCCGAATTAAACGTTTCAAAAACTACCGAGATAAACTGGATAGTGTGACTTGAGTGCCGATCAGATCATCCAACCTTTCAAAAATCTACAATGACATTAAACAACACAAGTAAGCTTAATGAAGCTTAGTAAGTTCGACGAGTTAAACGAAAATCTTACCGAACTAACTATAATAAATCAAACAATAAAAATCATCCAAGAGAACTTCCTGTCATTCACAACTTCAATTGATAAATACATCCGTATTCAAATTAATACAAAAATAAATAACATGTCTTTCAAATTCGTTTAATAAATCACCTTATCGAGATTTTCCATTCAAAGAACGACTTACGGGTAAAAGTACATCGTCAAAAGAAGCTCATAAGAGCTGGTCCTCCGGAATACGTCAACAGAAGCTCGTAAGAGCTGAACAGAAACTCATAAGAGCTGAACAAAAGCTCATAAGAGCTTAATAGAAGCTCGTAAGAGCTGAACAGAAGCTCGTGAGAGCTGATCCACCCAATCACGCCAAACAGAAAGTAAAACGTAAGAGTTCGCAGCAAACGCTGAACCCCGGTTTACTTGGGTAAAATGCTAATATCTCCCTCCAGTAACATCTCCACTCCAAACCCCGTCATACATCAAATCACGAATGTACTCAAATCCCGCGTTTAATTCAAACCGAATATCAAATTCAATATTATAATTCAAATAATAATTTATTTCCAATAATAGAATATATATAATACCAATCACCAATTAATACAACTGTTAAATTTTAACCGTACGAACTTACCTGGATTGAATTGTAGTAATTGTAGAAGTTCAGGGACTATTCCGCTATTTTTCTTTTTCAACGAGTATCTACGGGATCTTGATCTAAAATATAAAATTACTCATTTATTAGAATATATTTCATTTCCAATCCATTTTACAATTAATACCCTTTTATTTTTTGAAGTTGCATAATTACCCCAAACTTTTACAATTTTTGTAATTTAATCCCTTAATTAGTTAATTCATCAAATTAACTAATTTTATCAAATAAATAATCTATCCAAATATTCTATGCCCTTAAACAGCCCCTAATAAACCTAAAATTTACTATCAAACCCTAATAGTTTGACATTCTCACAATTTAATCCTAAAATCAAGATTTAACAAAAATCTCTTTACAAATTCATCAAATAGCACAATAAAAACTCCAAATACATGATATTCATCAAAAATAGTCAATATTCAACAATGGAAACTTCCAAAATTTTTAACAGAATCAGAAACGGAGGTTCGGGCTAGCTGGACCTAGTTGCAACAATCTCAAAAACATAAAAATTACAAGAAACAGGTAAGAAATTCACTCACATGCATAAAAATTTGCTTGGGCGATTCTCCTAGCTTGAAAAACCATGAATTTCGACTATGGCAATGTAAAATGAAGAAGAAACCTATTTCTTTTTACTTAATTTTGTTTTAATTTTAACTAAATTACAAGTTTGCCATTATAATTTCATTATTTTGTCATTTTCCTTCAATTTTCAATCCCACTATATTATTTAGGGCTTAATTATCACTTAAGTCCTTCCTCAATTAATAATTACACCATTTCATCACCTAATTGCTATAATTAGCAAGTTTTGCACCTATTTCAATTTAGTCCTTTTTTCTTTAATTAAATAACTAAACATTAATATTTCTTAACCAAATTTTAATACGACTATAATTACTCTATAAATATTCTAAAAATAAGATTTACGAGTTGACACGATGAAATTTTTGGTCCCGAAACCACTGTTTCGTCATTACTGAAAACCAGGCTGTTAAAAATTAAGTGAACCAGTGTGTTTTCTTATCAAAATCAAGTCATCGGGTCAAAAATTTTCAAATAAATAGATGCTTGAAAGAATTTAGAAAGTGATCATCAAACTTAACCAAATGAAAATAGCATACTAAGAAAATGAAAAATACAATTCATGCTCAAAGGCTAAGCAAGTAATGACACAATTCACCACTGGCGGTTAAAATATATAAATTAACAAGTCATTTCAATCTAATCCACTTAATACATACATTTTCCACAATGTATCACAACGAAAGTAAATTAACATATTAAGTTTGAAGAGGAAACTTCCCTGTGTCTTTTAATTTTGTGGTGATGGAAGAAAAGGCAGTGTACAATCGAGGAAAGCAAAGAATGCCGTAAGATTTGTCTCAATCCTATCGAGCTAAAGCAATGCAATGTCCAAATGTGTTGCAAAAGAAACGTTAATGTCCTTCTAATCATTTTTGGTCATCTGAGTACGTCGTAACAAAATAGAAACCATAGGAAGAAAATAGAAGGTACCATTCAGTTTGCCCTGTAAACCCATCCCCTCCAAATATGTCAAGTCCAAAGGCATCATCTTACAAGCAACATGTAAATCATTATCGTGAAGGTCAAGTAAGCGTTTATGTAATGCAATTTGAGTAATTAAAAACCTAAGATGAGATGACGTCTGTTTTCAACAAAACTAATAAATTGGGATGCTACTAATAACCAAGATTAACTTTCTTATTCGTTTGTATGCACCAAAGAAAATAAAACTTGATTTTCATTAACACATTAGAGGAATCCTTTCAACTGGAAAAATGAGATAACAATGAATCAATAGTCATATTTTAAAACTGGATCTTGAAGGAAAATGTCCTTCAATTTGCTAGGACCGTACGATACCTTATAAGTTCTAGTCCAGTCTCAATAAAGTCTATAAGGGTCAAATGACTCATGATAATCAAATAAACTATTCAAGTATTCACCGGTGAGTGCATAGTCATTAGTGATCAAACCTAATGCAATGTTAAACTCAGTAATTAATAATTTAAAGTGCTTTCCCTTCAGATAGAATGTAACTACACCAGGACTGTTCAACGTAAAATTCGTAGGCATTTTAAATTCGTAAGTGGTATAAAACTCATGAGTGAGATAAATGCCGAAAAATTAATCATAAAATAGTGTTGCCAACTAATATTTTCAAACAATTTAAGTATGTCACTACAAATATTTAAAGCATCTAAAGTCAGCTCATGAACATACTTACAATGTGTAATGGATTTGCAATGGAGGTTAGCATACCATTTTCATTTTGTCGCTTTGTTGAATGTCAAATGTTCGTGTAACTCGGGTTCCAAAATAGGTAAAACGTGCATTCCCTTGTCGATTCAATTGTGATGCCGACACTTCCTATGTTGGCTTTGAGATTGATAGGATGAGAGCAATGTAGCAGCCCGATTTTTAGTGGTGTCAAAAACAGTAGTTTTGAGACCATAATTCTAACGAAATAATTCATAAATATTGTTTAATTAATATATTTACAAGGTCTTTAGAGTCATATTAAATTTTGGTTGAGAAATTTTGTCGTTTAGATAGTTTAATAAGTAAAAATGACTGAATCGTAAAAACTGTAAAAATTAAGTAATTAAATTAAAAGGGGCTAAATGGATAAATTAGCCCTTTGGGAATTTAGTGAGTGGAAATAATGATTCAATGCTTAAATGAATGGTTTAATTAGGCTTAATCTTAGATTAATTAAGGCTTAATTAAGAAAGTTAAAATATTTACAAAAATGCCATGGTATACATAATAAATGAAACCCAAAATTTAAGAAGAAAATTAGATTTTCTTCATCTCCTCCACAGAAAAGGTAGAGAGCCAGGTTTTTGTTCCTTTTTTATTCAAGCTTTGATTTGGTAAGTATTGATGCCCATTTTTAGTAATTTTTATGTTTTTGAGTTTGTATTAGCTTAACCTAACTAAATCGAAGACCAATTTGTGAAACTGTTAAAAGTTATAAAAGTTGTCATTAATGAATGAAGTTATTTCTTAAAGCTTGTGATGAAATATGAAACCTTGTTGATATATTTAATTATTTTGAAATGTGATTTTTAATGATATTTAATGTTTAGGGACTAAATTGATTTAATGATAAATTACTTGTACTTGAGGTGAAATTATTGCAAATGGGGGGCTGATATGAAGTTATAGAACATTGGGTTATCATGGGTGTTAAGGAAAAATGGGTAATTTGCATGATTAGGGCCTAGTGACTGAATTGAATGAAAATGAAAAGTTGAGGGGCAAGTAGGTAATTTTCCAAAAAGGACCTAATTGCATGAAAGGATCAAATTGTGTTGTTATTCTAATTATGGAATGAAATTATTATGTTTAGATCAAGAATATACCGATAATCGTGGAAAAGGAAAAATTACGGAGTAATCCCGGTACTTTAGAATTTTCTGCAAATCAATCCAGTAAGTTCGTGCGTTTATTTATGCTTCTAAAATAATTATTCTTTGTTAATATGCTCTTAATGAATGTTGTATTATATATTGGAAGTATGCTCCACCGTGCCATATCTACTGATACTACGGAAAGAAGCTCAATCGAGCAAATCCTACGATATGCTGAATGAAGCTCAATCAAGTAAATCCTATTGTTATATTGAATGAAGCTCAATCGATTAAATCCTATTGTTATACAGAGTGAAGCTCAAACGAGTAGAAATCTACTGATATACTGATGAAAAGCTAAATCTAGCAATGTCTACTAAGTATGCTGAATTATTGAATTGGTTGTTAATTACTGTTATAAGCTGCTTATAATGGAAATCTCTATGTTAATACTGATTAAACCTATGTTTTATTTGAAAAGTTTATTAGATTCCGAACGAACTTACTAAGCTTCTTTAAAGCTTACTTGTATTTTGTTTATTTTGTAGATTACATTTTGAAGGCTAAAAAGATCAGGTCAACGCTAGGAATCATACTATCCGAGAACCTTGGTAGACTTAATTTCTCGATTTTGGTATATGGCATGTACTAAGACCCCTACATATAGTTATGTCAAATACCTAGTTTTGAGTAAAATGCTATTACATGTTGTGTACTTGAATGACTTGTGATCTCCTACTTGCTACCTAAATGTGTATGAAGTGATATGTTACGTGTTAACTTAAAGCTTGTAATGAAATGGATGTTTGTTTTTTAGAGATATAATGTGATTGTGGTTGTAAAGTAGGGGGTGAATTGTGGTAAGATTCATTGGGGTGTTAATGATGACAAAATGTATGATATATAGAATGAATTTATGGTCATGTTTGAAGTTGGTTTTGACATTTCAAAATGTGTATTTGAAAGTGTATAGGTACGTAACAATAAGGGGTGAAATTGAGCATGGAATTGGTCATTTTGGGCTCACACGACCTGAGAGACGGGCTGTCACACGGTAGTGTAAAGCATACGGGCAACCTCTACAGGCATGTTCCCAAGACGTGTGTAAAAACAATATAGGTGCAGTTTTCACACGGACAGACACATGGCCTACGACACGACTATGTGAAGATATTTCGATTGTTACATGGGCTGACACGCAGTCTGCGACACGGCTGTGTGATCCAAATCAGTGAGTTACACGGTCTATGCACACGGGCGTGTGAGATAACCACACGACCATGTTGGAGCCACACGAGTTGGACTCTGTCACACGGCCGTGTGATCCCTAACTTGAAATTTTTAATTTTTCTCTGGATATTCTGATTTGTTCTGAATTAGTCCCTGAATGCCCGTGACTTATTTCTAGAGCTTTGAAAGCTCAATTTAAGACCGAGACTGAGTAACCTCTTTCATATTGAATATTACTTGTAATTATGAGATTTAATTGTTTGTTGAATATAAATTATTATTAACTGTTCCAACTTGACTAGTAACATCTTGTATTCTATTCTGGCAACGAAAACAGATAAGGGTGTTACAAGCAAGGCTCGTATAAGCGACTTTGGTGTGCGTTTTTAGAGTGTCAGAGGTAGTATTGCTCATCAATGAGCGTAAAAGGGATGGCCGGAGGTATTAAACTATCATCGGATGATTGATTTAGGTTTGAGCGACAATGGTGCTCGGGGTAGTGACAAGGTGGTGGTTGGTGGTTACTATTTGGTTTGGACACAAAATCGGGGCTTCGTTTGATGATGATCGAAAGGGTTTTGGAGGCGGCGATGTTCGGGGCAGTGAACTGTTAGAAAATGTGCCCATATTGTAGTAAATATGTAACTATTTTTTTGTGTATTTGAATAATGATCAAATTTAATTTCACATTTCACTATTATATCTTTTGTGTTTTTTTCTTTCATGTTTTGCATACATAGCGAAACTGTGACAAGAAAATATTAGTCATTGGTTGTCTAAGTTCGAACTAATGATAAGTGGCACTATAAAAATGTTTATATTGCAAGAAAGAAAACTTAATTCAGTAGATAATCTAAACGATTCCGTAATCCCGTTAAAAATCAAAGTGAGCATTTGATTCAAATACTTAGAAGGATTATTATGTCGTCTACAATTTCAATTAGGGAGATGGCTAGTCTTGGCTATCAGAGTAGTTGACTCCACGGGTAGGGACATAGATGTACTCATTGGAAGAATGATACATTGGACTAGACCCAAGTTGAAATTAATTCTGAATTCAATTTTGACTTGATTCACTTGTGACGTTCATGGTGTGACTTACCTAAATCCTAAGTTAGTCATTGACCATGCGTATGTAACTGATGTGCTTTGATATAAGTGGAGGCTTATGCTATAAAGATGATTGAGATAATAGCCAGTATGTTGGGTACATGACTCATGTATGACATGGCTTTACTAGCAACAATGGAATTCATATCTCGATTAAAGATTTAACGATATCCTTTTATTGACATTGTTTGGATTGATACATATGAAACGTGGCCATGGGTTGCTTGTTCTCAAATGAGCAATTTACCATAGCCATTAGTTGACAGTGATCATATTAATCATTAAGAAGACACACTGGTGACAATGAGATAAAATAGGATTGTATTGAATGAACGAATTTAACTTAAAGGAATCAAGGATGTTATATGAGGGTAACACACACAAGACGAGGTCATTGGACAAAGTAGTTGGATGAATTGCTTTCGTAAATAGTATACAATAAGGAGTTTTCAATCATGATACTTCTTGTTAACTGACTTCATGATTAAGTAAATTGCGAATTATCGAAACAATACTTTTGGACATATATAACATCTCATTTTAGTGGTGTCGTAAACGGTGGTTTCGAAACCCATTTTCGATTATCGAGTCTGTAAATATTATTATTAAATATTTTCGAGTCTATTATAATATGATATTGAATTGCGGTTTAGGAATTTTGTTGAATGGATAGTTAATTATGGTTTAAAGACTAAATCGTAAAAGTCGTAAAAATTTAATCGTTACAAATTTTCAGTTTGCTAAGGTTTCAATATGGAAAATTACTCTTTTTATATGGAATGTTGGTGGTGGATGACAACATTTCCCACTTATGGTTGCTTAATCATGCTTAGTGATAAGTTAATTAAGTTTAAAGTAATTAATTAAATTTTATTATTTTTTAATCCAAGTATAAAAGGAAAATTTAAAAGAAAAAAGAAACATTTTCTTTTCAAGAGAAAAAAATAGGGTTTCAAAATTTTCATGCTTTAGTCCTTGATTGGTAAGTCATTTTTAGTTTGTTTCTTGTAATTTTTATATTTTTGAGATCTCAAGAGCTTGATTTAGCTAGCCCGGCTACTATTTTGCAAAACTGATAAAGTTTCCCAAAATTTACCATTGATGATTTCTTGAATTTTTTGATGTTATTTGGTTAGATTTTAAGCTTAGTAATGAAAAATGACTAATTTGTAAAGTGAAAATAATTAGTTTTGAACATAGGAACTAAAGTGCAATAATTTCAAATTTGGCATGAATTTTCTGTAATTATAGGTTTTGGTGGTTTGTAGAAGGATGAAATTGAGATCAATTTTGAAATCGAGGCTCAAATTTGAAAGTTATAACAATTTCAGTTTTAGGGACTAAATTGAAGAAAATGAAAAATTTGAGGTAACCTTTTTAAAATGAAATTAAAATGTCATATTTATATATTTGGATGTTATAGGACAATTGGAATTGATAGATTAAAATTAAATAATCGTATAGATTAAGATTTGAATCAAGTCGAGGATAATTAGGGAAAAGGAAAAAATTGTTGAATAGTCTCTACGATTCAAGTTGTTTGCTGAGTTTTGTTAAGTAAGTTCATATGGTATGGATATTTTTAATTTTTATATGTACTTGAATTATAATCTTTTTGTATGTGTGTATGTAATTTGAGTTATTTACAAATTTGTACAAAAATGTGATATAAGGATTGAATTGTAAAGAAATGGTTAAACGAGTTAATTATACCCGAGTGAATTTATTAAAGGATAGGATACAAATGTCATGCCAATATTGATATTTGTGTACTTGTACGAGTTTGCACTTAGGTGCCTCTGTTAGCACTTTGGTGCCCTTTGGTGTGGTGTAGTTACCCGTGTATCTGAATCTATTTATTATAGCTCATCGGGCTACTGGATTAGTTTAAAAGGGAAATGACATATAAGCGTTATGAGATTATGCTCAAATGACTACATGTATTTGGAATGATATGAATGATGTATATGTTTGACGTTTTTGATGGAATGGCACTGAATTAAATTGTGATCGCCCGCCCTAGCATGCATGCACCGGGGCTGAGAATCAATACTAAAACAAAAATCGAATGAGAATTACTACGTGCGGTGTCTGCAAGTGTGATAGGTCAATTGTAATATATTTATACGAGGTACAAGAGTACTTTGAGGATCAAACCCATAAGAGTCGGCGATTAAGCAAAATCTAGCTAAAAGCATGCACATAATGAGGTTGGTTGGTTGACTTCAATGTGGTTGATTAATTATTGAATTAGCATAGTACGACGAACCATTAATTTGAAAATGATTAACCCAATTTTCTAAGAAATTAAGAAAAGGATGAAATCGTAAAGTATATAAAGTTGTAAGATTAAACAATCAATAACAAACTATGGTTGGTTGACTTCAATGTGGTTGATTAATTATTGAATTAGAGATCTAAATTGTTTAAACTCCTAAATTGGTTCCATTTTACCTCTTAGTTTCAACTTTACCAACTTAGACAAATTAGTCTAGTTTATCTCTCGACCTCACAAACTAATCCAGGACTAATGGTGCCTGATAAAATCTCCTCTTGATCTCACTTACTTAAAATTTCTCTTAGAGAGCATCAATCTTAAGTTTTGAGGTTAATTCAATTTAGTCCAATTTATTGCAATTTAGTCCCTAACCTAAAAATTGGTTTACCCACATTTCCATCAATCAATCCCCTAGGATTTAGTTACCCATTAACATATCTAAACTAACAAACTTCAAATAAGCAAACATAATAACCCTAAACATCGAACTCAAGGAAGTAAAGATGAAAGATAGGATTTTTCTTGGAGAAACTTGACAACAATAAAAATGGTAGTAAAAGGAATAATCAAGAACACTAAAGCTATAATTTTTAACAGATGAAAGGTAAACAAGCTTAATGATATTAAACTAGAGATTAAAATGTGCTTACAACAAAGTTTAAGGTGCTAGACATGTAAATAAACCCAAGGTACAGTAAAAACTAACTTAACTAATTAAGAAAATGCAAGGAAAATAAAGAAGTTGTAGAAAAACTAAATCCTACAACTATGGAGAAGAAAACTACCCTAAACCTAAACTAAAAAAATGAAAGAAACCTTAAAACTAAAAGCTCTCTCTAACCTAAAACTACAACTCCCCCTTTTCTCTCAGCCAAAAGGGGCTTTTAAGCTGATTACAACCCAGTTTTTAATGACTAAAATGCCTTTAGACATTATATTTTGATTAGTGTTGGTGTTGGACAAAAACTACCCCATCAATCATTTTTCTCCACGTCAGGCAGCAATATTACAATACTCACGACATCTTGAAATGGGGGGTGAAGTTTGAAAACAAAATTAATTCCCAACGTCTCAATCTCAAGTCTCAATCTTGAGAAAGCAAATTTTGTACATGGCTGGCATTGCCAAGTTTTATGACATGACAGTCTATTATTAGCTGGAATTTTTTTATCAAATATAACATTTTTGTGTAAAATGGGTAACAGAAGAATAGTTTCGATATTACTTGTGACAAAAAAAAGTTCAGGTACCAATTTGAAAAAAATGGTATAATTTTGGTATTAATTTGTGGGTTAAGCCTTTCTTTTAAAATAGAGTTAATGGTTTAACTAACAGAGGTATCAACTTTGGGAAAATAGTATAATTTAGGTACTAATTTGTCGGTTACTTTTTTATTTTTATTTTTAAAGGCTTT
>CM025142.1:12211787-12222675 GCA_013467495.1 Gossypium gossypioides
CTTGCTTGTTTGTCCTTTGCAGGTACGGTGTACGGAGGGTGGACGTGGCGTGTGGAGGCGTCGCGCGCGTACGATGGAGAGCAGAGAGGTGCTACTGCTACGGCGCTAGGAGCCATTGCTGCTAGGGCTTCAGCTTCTGATTTTGCATCGTTGGGCCACATAGTAATTGGGCCACCGTTTTAGGAATTGGGTCTGGGTTAGATTTGGTTTCAATTGTATGGGTATTGGGTTGAAAATGATTTGGGCCATGTTTAATTGGGTATTTGGGATCTGTTTGGGTTATTGGGCTATTTTGTAAATAGATTAGGTTAGGTATTGGGCCCGAGTTTGCATTGGATTGTTTTTATTGGACTTTTAATTTTATTCTATACATATGTATTTTTTATATTTGATTTTTAATACTTGGGTTTGGGCCGGGCAAAATTTGGGTATTACAAAGAGCAGAGGATATGGACGTGTGCCCAGGTCGTGTGAGCCACACAGGCAAGGACGTGGGCAGGTGTCCAGGCCGTGTGGTATGTAAAAAGGGCATGAAACCCATTTTTAAGGCCGTAAATGTTGCCTAAGACTGATATTGACTTCCCCATTATATGAATGATCTGAATTTGACTGAATAAGAACTCTCTGATACTCTGTGAGAGACGTATGAATACCATAACTGTTTGTGTACTGTGATTTTTATCTGAAATTAAACTGTGTTATCTACTTGTGAAACAATTTAGAATGACTGAATATATATTGTGGATATTTGTACTCTGCATCTGTATGGGTTGAGATATTGTGAAAAAAGAAGTAATCTGCTCTAAATAGTGGCTAAGCCACACTGTGTATAACTCTGATTCTGGCGCTTCGTCACATTACGATCTAGCAGCTAAGCTGTGTTTCTAAAAACGTGTCAGGCAAACACTCTAAGGTGTGTAGGGTTGGCTGGGCATTGAACGCCCTTAACGGTGTGCTGGGATGGCCAAAGATGGTGTGTAACGGATGAGAGTTAGGAATATCTACACTTGAATCTGATCTGTTCAGTATATGTAACTGAGATTATATCTGCATTTGTAATTAATTTGTCTCGAATATGAACTAGAAATGCTTTTGTTACCAAATTGAATCTTCGAATACAGAAACTGTGTGATAAATGTGTTTTAGTTAAACAACTTCTTTTACGGACTAAGTTCACAACTCACTTTGTTATCAATTGGATTTGAGGAAGTTCTCAAACTTGAACGGGTCAGCGCCGCGGGAGCTCGGTCAAGCTTTTAACTTTCTTCTAAATACTACTATGAAGAATTTTGATATTCTAAGATATTATGATGTTTGGAAAGATTGTATACTAATTTAATTACTGTGTTGGATATTATGTGTTAAATGGTTCATTCTGACTGTGTTATACATGTGGTTTTTAGTATCGTCGATATAACTCTTTGGATTTGGTCTGGATGTCTAGGCCGGGTTGAGGGTGTTACATTTAGTGGTATCAGAGTCAGGTTCGCCAACACTCGAACTTTGTTTAGGCTCATAATGTGTGATCAAAAGTAATTAGGCAATAATTTAGTATCTGAGTTAATCTAGAAACTAAAATATTAACAAATGATTGAGCCTCTGACGCTGAACCTGTAAGTATTTATGTTCTGTTATAATGATGGTATTACCTGAACTGTTATCTGGTTAAATGTTTTGATGTGAACTGGGGAAATTATCCTGTTAGATGTCTTAACTAATATGTACACTCTGATATTGTAGCTAGATTGCTAAAATGAGTTCGCGAGGTAGTCGTGGACGGGGAACTCGTGGGAGTCGAGGACACTGAGGAGGAGGTGAAGATCGAGCAGAGTCAGTCTCTATGGGTAGTATGCCCAACTGGGAGACCAGCGAGACGATTGGTACTCCCACTGCTGAGACGGAGTCCCAGACTCCGATGGCTGGGGATGACGCACTATCCCAGGACATGGTTTGAGCGCTAGAAAGGGTCGTAGGGACCTATTCAAGATCGGGAGGTCGATGGTCGATTACTGAATGACTCCGGTCGAATGGGGATAAATTGTTCAGGGGCGTCATAGGAGTCGCTCCTACTGTTACTGAGTATTGGCTCGAGGCTATCGAGTGTATTATGACCGACCTTGATTGCACTCCCACTTAGAAATTGAGGGTGCGGTGTCCCTACTTCGGGACGAGGCTTATCAGTGGTGGTTGACGGTGGAGCAAGGTGCTCAGCCTGAACAGATTAACTGAGATTATTTGAAGAACGCCTTCTAGAGTAAGTACGTGGGGTCAAGTTATGTTGAGGCTCGCCGACACGAGTTTATGAGCCTAGTTCAGGGTGACTTATCTATGGCTGAATATAAAGCCGGGTTTCTACAACTGAGTATCGACTTTAGTAGCTTCTGACTAAGATAAGTGCGTGAGGTTTGAGGAAGGATTGATATATGATTTGCGGGTTCTAATAGCTCCTCAGAGGGAGCGGGTTTTTACGGTTCTATTTGACAAAGCAAATATAGTGGTAGAAGTGAAGCACACTGAGCACGGGCGGCGTAATCGCAAAAAAGATCAGAGTAAGATTAAGAGGGATTCGGGTCCTTCTGGTTCTGGACAGCGCCATAAGAAATGGACGAGATTTGATAGGCCTCCAATACCCGAGGCACCAGCTACGACGACTGAGATCCAACTATACAGTAATTGTGGAAAATGTTATCCGGACGAGTGCTGAAGGAAGTTAAAAGTGCCTCCGTCGCGAGTCGATGGAGCATCGAGTTAGAGATTGCCCCCATCGACCAGATCAGGTGCTAGCTACAGCATAAACTCTGGCTCCGAGTTCTATTCAGCCTCTGGGAGTGGTTCAACAGCCATTTAGAGGTTATGGTACTGGAAGAGGGGGTAATGGTTTTAAGAGAGGACAGAGAGCACTGGGTAGAGTTGTAGGTCAAACTAAGGCATATCGGTCGACTTTTGTTTATGCGGCGAGACGCTGTGAGGATAGCGATGATGCTGATGTCATTGTAGGTACCTTCTTTATTCATTATTTTTCGTACTATGCTCTCATTGATATTGGCTCTACTCACTCGTATATAACTAGTGTTGTTTCTACAAATCTGGGTTTAACTGCTGAAAATACTGCTAGAGAGTTTTCTATGATTAGTCCTTTGGGTCAATCAGTTTGGGTTGATAGAGTATGCAGGGTATGGTATTTCCAGCTGATCTGGTGGAGTTACCCTTTAATGAGTTCGATTTGATTCTAGGAATGGATTGGCTCGTATAGTATCGGGTTAGTTTAGATTGTACAACTAAGAGAGTTTATTTGAGAATAGATGAGAATGTCGAGGTGGTGATGGTTGGTGAGCGTCGAGATCACTTCTCCAACGTAATCTTCCCACTTCTAGCAGACAAGTTAGTCCGAAAAGAGGCGAGGCATACATTGCCTATGTATCCAAGTCTGTTCTCGTAAAACATTCTGTGGGGAATATTCGCACTGTGAAGAAATTCTCGGATGTCTTCCCTAAGAAATTGCCTGGAGTACCTTCGAATCGAGAGGTGGAATTTGGTATTGATCTGTTACCAGGTATGGCTCTAGTGTCTATTACACCTACCACATGGCACCGAAAGAGCTAGCTGAGCTAAAAGTACAACTTTAGAAAGTCTCCGTGGGGGCACATGTGCTATTTGTTAAGAAGAAAGACGGATTGATGAGAATGTGCATAGATTATAGATAGCTGAACAAGTTGACAATCAAGAATAAGTACCCGTTACCAAGGATTGACGACTTGTTCGACCAATTTTAAGGAGCATCTGTTTTCTCCAAAATTGATCTATGCTCTGGTTACCATCAGCTCAAACTCAAAGAGATTGATGTGTATCAAACCACCTTCAGGACTCATTACAGAAATTACGAGTTCCTGGTAATGCCTTTCGGTTTGATGAACTCCCCGGTGGTGTTTATGGATTTAGTGAGCTGAGTATTCCAACCGTACTTGGACCAATTTGTGGTGGTTTTTATCGATGACATTCTGATTTATTCTAAAATTGAGTTTGAGCATCATATGCATCTTCACATTGTACTTCAGATACTCTGAGAAAATTAGTTGTATGCCAAGTTCAATAAGTGCGAGTTTTGGTTACAAGAAGTCACTTTTCTAGGTCATGTGGTAACTATGGAAAGGACCCGATTCGATCTCAAGAAAATAGAAGCTATAGTTGAGTGGAAGCAACCTAAAAATGTATCTGACCATCGTAGTTTTCTGGGTTTAGCCAAGTACTACCGAAGGTTTGTCGAGGGATTTTCTCTGATTACATCACCTTTGACGAAGCTGCTGCGTAGGAATGCTCCATTTGTGTGGTTTGAGGCACAACAGTCTAGTTTTGATAAGCTCAAGTCTGTTCAGACACAAGCTCATGTTTTAGTTCAACCGGAATCGAGTCAAAAATTTTGGTACACAGTGATGTGTCACACGTCGGGTTAGGATGTGTTCTGATGCACGACGGTAAAGTGATTGCTTACGTATCGCGAAAACTTAAGACATACGAGGGTAACTACCCTACACATGATCTTAAGTTGGCTGCAGTCATGTTTGCTCTAAATATCTAGAGACACTATCTGTATGGTGAAAGGTGTATCATTTACACCGATCACAAGAGTCTCAAATATCTGTTAACGCAAAAGGAGTTAAATCTTCAGCAGCGTAGGTGGTTCGAGTTTCTTAAAGATTACGACAGCACAATATAGTACCATCTGAGTAAGGCTAATATGGTAGCTGATGCCCTTAGCTGTAAAAAGATGACTGATCTGAAAGCCATGTTAGCTCGTTTGAGTTTGGCTGAGGATGGTGGGCTGTTGGCCGAATTACAAGTTAAACCGACTTGGGTTGAGCAAATTCGAGCTAAACAGTTGAGCAATGAATCCTTAGTTCAGTGACTGCAATAAGTTGGTTTGAACGAAACTTCCGATTTCAGCCTGAATGGTGACAATGTTTTGTGTTTCAGAGGTTGCATTTGCGTATCTAATGATAAGGAGTTGAGGCAATCGATCCTAAAGGAGACGCATAGTAGCCCTTATACTATGCACCATGATGGGAACAAGATGTATCGAGACCTCCAAGAACTTTATTGGTGGCCTGGACTGAAATGGGAGGTGGTTATTTTTGTGTCCTACTATCTGACGTGCCAAAAGGTTAAGGCTGAACATCAGTTGCCCTCCGGTTTGCTTTAGCCAGTTAAGATTCCGCAGTGGAAGTGGGAGTGGGTAACAATGGATTTTGTTAGTGGGTTGCCTTTAACCCCCATTAAGAAAGATTCAGTTTGGGTCATCGTTGATCGGTTTACCAAATCAGCTCACTTCATTCCTATCCGAACAGATTACTCCCTTCAGAAGTTAGCTAAATTACATATTACTGAAATTGTGAGATTACACGGGATTCCAGTCTCAATTATCTCTAATGGAGATCCGCGATTCATATCTCGGTTCTGAAAGAAACTTTATGAGGCCTTAAGCACCCGACTTAATTTTAGTATTGCGTATCACCCTTAGACCGACGGATAGTCTAAGCGAGTCATTCGGATTCTAGAAGACATGCTTCAGAGTTGTTGATAGATTTACGGGGTAATTGGGAGGATTATCTACCGTTGGCTGAGTTTGCATACAATAACAACTTCCAGTCTAGTAGTCAAATGGCACCCTACGAGGCCTTGTATGGTTGTAAGTGCCATACTTCGTTATGTTGGAAAAAATTAAGTGAACGTCGGGTTCTAGGTCTCGAGCTAATTTCTAAAATTGAGAACACTGTGAGATTAATTCAAGATCGTCTAAAAGCCGCCTCAGATCGGCAGAAGTCTTATGCTGATTTAAAAAGAAAAGACATCGAGTTTTCTGTAAGGGATTAGGTATTTTTGAAGGTATCATCGTGGAAGAAGGTTCTCCGATTTGGACACAAAGGCAAGTTGAGCCCGAGGTTTATTGGACCTTATCGCATTCTAAAATGTGTCGAACCTGTCGCGTATCAGTTAGAATTACCACCAGAGTTAGAGTTAATTCACGATGTGTTTCATGTCTTGATATTGAGACGATATCGATCTGACCCGTCGTATATTATTTTGTCGACAAGATTGAGTTACGACCGAATTTAACATTCGAAAAGGAACCTGTTCAGATCATAGAACGTGACGTTAAGATACTGAGGAAGAAAAATGTTCATCTAGTGAAAGTTATGTGGCGGAATCATGGCACTGAGGAAGCCACGTGGGAACCCAAAGAATCGATTCGACGACAATACCTGTATCTGTTTGAATCAGGTAAAATTTCGAGGCCGAAATTTTTTTAGGGGGAGAGAGTTGTAACGCCCCAAAATTTTGAGAATTTAATTATGATAATATACAGTAATTAGATTTTTGTATCTCTGGTTTTGTGCTTTACTTTTGTATTTAAGGTTTGGAGTTTGAGTTGTATCGTTAAAAGTTTTAACCTTTTAGAACAACCCCTATCCATACAGTATATAGTTTGAATCTGTGTCAAGAATGAGTCTACTGGTTCACTGGTTAAGCATCTGTCTGTATCCTGTCTGGTCCAGAGTTTGAATCCCACCGTATGCGTTAGGAAAAATTTTGCTTGTTGTCGGAAGTACGCTGGTGGTTAAGACAAAAGCATCATTAATTTTTTTGTCTTGAAATTCGATAATACAACCTCTTAACATGTCTTTTAATATTTGAATCACTCGCTCAGATTGCTCGTCCATCTGCGAATGGAAACCAGTGCTAAAATCTAAGTGAGTTCCCAATGAATCTTGTAATTTATTCCAAAATCAAGATGTAAATCGGGGATCTTGATCTGAGATAATTGTATGGGCACTCCATGCAACCTTACTATCCCTGAGATGTATAACTTAGCCAGCTTCTATAAACAATAATCATTGCGGATAGATAAGAAGTGTGCTGACTTAGTTAACCGGTCTACTATCATCCAAATTGGATATTTCTTAGAGGGTGTTAAGGGTACCCACTAACAAAGTCTATCGTTATTCGTTCCCACTTCCACTGTGGTATTTTAATAGGTTGCAACAACTCAGAAGGAAATTGATGCTCAATTTTTACTTGCTGACAAGTAAGACATTTGGCCACAAATTCGGTTATATAACATTTCAATCCCGACCACCAATTCAACTCTTTCACATCTTGATACATCTTGTTTCTTCTAAGATGCATGAGATAAGGGTTAGCATGCGCCTCCCAAAGTATGTTTCGTCTTAACTCATCGTTGTTTCGCATACAGAACCTTTCTCGAAAACACAATATACCCTTATCATTAAACCTGAATCCTCGGTCTTTCCCTCTTATACTTGTTTAATTTGAGGTAACTGGGTTATATTTAAGAGTTGTTTAGCTTTGATCTCATCGACTAAAGTGGGTTTTACTTGCAATTCTGCTAGCAAGCCTCCATCATTTACTAAACTCAACCTAGTGAACATTACCCTTAAATAGTTATTTACTTTCAGCTTAGGGCGTCTGCTATAACATTTGCTTTCCCGATGTGGTAATCAATCACACAATCGTAGTCTTTTAACAACTCTAACCACTTATGTTGCCTAAGTTTCAGCTCTTTTTGGGTGAGAATGTATTTAAGACTTTTATGATTAGTGTAGATGTAACACTTCTCCCAATACAAATAATGCTTCCATATCTTAAGTGTAAAAACTACTGCAGCCAACTCTAAGTCATGAGTCGGTTAGTTACATTCATGTTGATTTAACTGCCTTGACGTATAAGTCTCTACCTTACCGCCTTGCATCAACACACAACCAAGACCGGTATAGGATGCATCCCTATTCGGGATGAATTAGGAAAAGAGCTTAGGTTAAAACCGTTTTAAGCTTTTTTGAAATTGGTTTGATGTTCCTCTGCCCACTTAAAAGGAACATCATTTCTTAATAGCTTAGTTAGGGGTGTGGCTATTAAGGAAAACCCTTCAATAAATCTACAATAATACCTACCCAAACCCAGAAAACTACGAAATTTAAAAACATTCTTGGGTTGTTTCCATTAATGATTGTTTGTATCTTCTTTAGATCTACCTGAATACCCTTTATGGATACCACATGACCCAGAAACATACCCTTCTTAAGCCAGAATTCACATTTACTAAGTTTAGCATATATCTTTTTCTCTCGGAGGATTTGTAAAACCTTCTTAAGGTTCTCATCATATTCATGTTTGATTTTAGAGTAGACTAGGATATCATCTATGAACACTACCACAAACTAATCAAATAAGGGTTGGAACACTCGATTCATGAGGTCCATGAAAGTGGCAGGAGCATTGATTAGGCCAAATGGCATTACAATGAACTCATAGTGGCCATAACGGGTTTTAAAAGAGGTTTTAGGTACATCCACCTCCTTAACCTTCAATTGGTAATACCTTGACCTTAGATCTATTTTAGGAAACATAGTGGCACCTTAGAATTGATCGAATAGGTCGTCTATCCTAGGTCAGGGATAGTTTTTTTTGACAGTGAGCTTGTTTAAATTTTAGTAATCTATACATAACCTCAGGGATTCATCTTTCTTTTTCACAAACAAAACCGGAGCTCCTCATGGAGACACGTTGGGTCTAATAAACCCACGATCCAAAAGCTTCTGAATTTGGATTTTCAATTCTTGTAACTCTTTTGGTGTCATGCGATAAGGAGCAATAGACACTAGAGCAGTTCCTGACAATAATTCAATGTCGAATTTACTTCACGATTCGAGGTTAATCTTGGTAACTCTTCGAGAAACACATATGGGAATTCCCTAACGGTTCAGATATTATCTAGGGTGGTACTATCGACATTCTCATCCATCACATAAGCTAAGTATGCTTTACATCCCTTGAGAACTAATTTTTCATCGACCATAACAGATATAGCATTAGACATGTAGTCATTATGCTCACTAACCATGACAAGCTCTCTACCATCGATTGTTTTTAAAGTTACCCTCTTAGAGGCACAATTTAGGCTAACATGATGTTCAACTAGCCAATCTATACCAGAATTAAATTGAACTCCCGAAAAGGGAACTCCATAAGGTATATAGGAAACACTACCCTTTAAACCTCCAGCGGACATCTCTTATAAACTTTATTCACAACAACAGATTGTTCTAAAGGGCTTACTACGGTTACATCGATAACGGTTTCCTCTACCCCTACACCCAATTTTTCAGACATATAACCAGATACATAAGAATGGGTGGATTTTATTTCGATTAGGGAAAAGTACGGGATAAAATTAACGATAAAGATGGCTGCTATGACATTTGATGCATCCATTTCTTCACAACCCCTAATAACATAGACTAAGGTAGGTTGTCTAGCCTTTATTTAATTTGTGCCAACAACTACATTTTTTGTGGCTTGATTCTGCCCACGACCCCTCGGAGGTAATTGGCCCGCTCACTGATTCTGGGTCTAATTTCAGGTTGGAGCTTTTGTCCACTTGTTACGTCGAAGGCATTTTCTAACCATGTGCTCCATCGACTCATATTTAAGATAAGCGCCTAATTTCTTCCAACATTCTCCTGAATGTCGCTTTCCGCAAAACTTACAAGAGTTGGACTCATCTTTAGTGTTATTCATCGCAACCCTTTGTTGTGGTTTACCATCTTTGATTCGTTTTGTAGGGCGAGTGTTCGAACTAGCAGATCCAGAATCCCTTTTGGACAATACTTTACTCTTCTTCTATTGTTCACGATTCACCTACTTGATCTCCTTGACGATCTTAGCCTTCTCCACAAGGTTTTCAAATACTTGTTTTTGCTGTAGAGTGACGTGTATCTTAAGGTCAAATCGTATCCCGTTTTCAAGCCGTACGCACTTGTCTTACTCCGTGGATACCATTCCCTGAGCGTATCGACTAAGCCTCAGGAATTCAGTCTCGTATTTCGCCACGGATTCATCTCCTTGATTTTGTTCGACGAGCACAAGCTTGCAGGCTTCATATGCGTCATGCCCACATACTTATTCTGAAAGGCTTCTTGGAAATATTCCAAAGATATTCGCTCAGCCTGTGTACCTTTTACCACAGACTGCCACCAAAGATAAGCCTCATCTCTAAGTAAGGACATGGTACCCTTCAATTTTGCTCCAGACTACAGTCTAAGTCCTCTAAGATTATTTTTGTTGACTCCATCCAATACTCAGCCACAGTAGGAGTCATACCAGTAATACTTTTAAACGGTTCTGCCCTATTTGATCGAAGTCTCTCCACAATAAATCTGCGGCTCCCTGATCCAGTTTGGGCTTCAGCAACCTTTGCAAAACTCTCAGTCTCACCTACATTACGGCATCATCATCATTCTCAAAACCTCTGCCGTCGTTGGTGGTAGAGTTTTCAACATACTCCTTCTCAAAAACTAGGTCCTCGCCTTAAATAGTGGGTGGCTTTATAGGTGCAGCCCTACGGGCTTACCCCTACCACGTCTACCTTGAGTATTCATTCTATTGTATATTCATAACTAAAAAATTTAGTTCATCAAAAATCTCATAACTAATAATAACTATAGTAGGACCAACACCGGAGTCTTCAAGTTTCTACAGTTTGAGTTTAGAAAACCTAGCCTCTAATACCACCACATGTAACCTCCCCGACTCGGCCTAGATGTTAGACCTGAATCTAGAAGACTACATCAGTCACCGAGATGGCCTAACAGGGTTATAAGAGTTTTTCAAAATAGTTGTTATAAAATATTTATTTAATTTGGTAAAAACTTAGTTTAAATGTCAAATTAATACTCTTCAACATTTTTAACTATTTCTAACAGCGAAAAAGATGGTATTCAAGTGTTTACTAAAAACTGGGGTTTAAGCATATTATGTAACAATCATAGCCTAATATATTAAATATTCAAATAAAATGTCATGCATAAAAAAA
>CM025142.1:12367254-12381560 GCA_013467495.1 Gossypium gossypioides
AATTATTATATAACAAATATATAATATTGCATTCATTAACATACATTCCCCTAAACATGAGAATAATTACGAGAATGCCACATATTATCATATATTAATCAAACAAGATGAACAGAGATTCTGTAACCTCCTAACCTGTATCCGTTGTCGGAACAGGGTTACAGAGTATTATTGAACAAACAGAATAGTAAACCATTCAATTTATACATCAATGTAAACATAAACTAATTTAATTCAAATACATTCATAGCATCCCTTAATCGAGATCTCGAGGCCCAAAATATAAAATAGAAATAATTCGGGACTAAATTGGAAACTTTTGGAAAGTTTAGGAAAATTTTGGACTGCAAGGGTCATACGGCTAAGACACACACCCGTGTCTCAGGCCGTGTGACTTTCGAAATAGGGACACACGACCATGTCCCAACCTGTGTCCGTGCCCATGTAACTCTCTAACTTGGGTCACACGGCCAAGCCACACGCCCGTGTGCCAGGCTGTGTGCTAGGCCATGTAACTGCTTCACTTGCAACCCTTTAAAACCTACAAGGGACATACGATCGTGTCACACGGCCGTGTGTCACACATGGCTGAGGCGCACGCCCGTGTCTTAGGCCATGTGGACAAGAAAATGGCCAAAATCAAGCCATTCATTTCACCCTTCTCAAGCATAAGCCTAAGTACACTTGCACACATGACCAAAGCTTTAAAACATGTTTAAAACCTGCATAAAATGACCCATACAATAGGCTAATAAAACCATACAACCAATATGCCATATAGGCACCTCAAACATATACATTAAACATACTTAAACATGTGCATACACTTAACCATTCATCTACTAACTTATTTCCATATAAAAACATATCACAATTAACACCTTTCAACCATACCATTCTAAATTCAATACCATATCTTAGCTATACTATAATCAATTTATAGCATACTAATTTGGTTATCTTAACATGCATCACATAGTCACTTAATACATATTTTTAAGATATCAAAAGTACCAAAAAGATATCATCTAAACAATTTATACAATCAAGTTCATACTTAACAATTCACATATCCAAAACATGAATATCAACATTCAAACCTATTACATGCCATATAAACCAAATCAAACATTCCAAAAACTACCGAAATAAGCCGGATAGTGTGACTTGAGTGCCGATCCGATCGTCCAACCTTTTAAATATCTGCAAGGACATTAAATAACACAAGTAAGCTCAAAAAAGCTTAGTAAGTTTGACATATTAAACGAAATATCTTACTGAAGTAAATACAAAAATTCAAACAATAACAATCAACCATGAGAATTCCCTATCATCCACAATCTCAACTGATAAATTGAAATATGTTCAGATCAATACTCAAATATATAACAAATCCTTCACTTTCATTAAACAAATTACCTTACTGAGATTTTCCATTCGAAGAACGACTTACGGATAAGAGTACATCGTCAGTCCAACCATAACACACCAATGCTTATAAGAGCTAATCCAACCGTAACACACTAATGCTCATAATATCTAATCCAACCGAAACACGCCAATGCTCATAAGAGCTAATCCAACCGAAATACGCCAAACAGAGAGTATAACACGAGAGTTCGTAACAAATACTAAACCTCGGTTTACTCAGAAAATAAATATATATACATCCCTCCAAACTATCTCCACTCCAATCCCCTACAACATACCATATCACGACTGTACTCTATCTCGCATTCAATCCAATCCGAGCAATCAAATTCAAAAACATATCTCGAATAATAATTCATTATCAACAATTGAATATATGTATTTTATATCCTGTTATACTATTCAACAATTCATATAGATGTTAAATTTTAACCGTACAAACTTACCTGCACTGAATTGTAGTAATTGCAGAAGTTTAGGGACTATTCTGCTATTTTCTTTTTCTACGAGTATCTACGAGATCTTGATCTAAAAATATAAAATTATATATTACCAGCTTACATTTCACATTCCAATCTATTTTACAATTCATACCCTTTTATTTTTCAAATTTACACAATTACCCAAAACTTTTACAATTTTGCAATTTAGTCCCTTAACCTAAAATTCATCAAATTAACCATTTTTCTCAAATAAAAACTCTAAAATTAGCCAAATATACTAGGCCCTTCAATAGTCCCTAATTAACATTAAATTTTCTACTAAACCCTAAAATTTTGTCATTTTTAGAATTTAATCCTTAAATCAAAATCTAACAAAAAATCACTTTACAAAATCATCAAACAACACAATCAAAGCTTCAAATGCATGGTATTCATAAAAAAAATTCAATATTCATCAATGGAAACTTCCAAAATTTTCAACAGAATCAAAAACGAAGGTACGGGCTAGTTGGACCTAGTTGCAACGATCTCAAAAACATAAAAATTACAAGAAACGGGCTTAAAAAGCACTCACATGCAAAGAATTTGTGCTAGGCTGATTCTCCCAAGCTAAAAATCCATGGCATTCAGTTATCACAAGCAAAAATTAAAGAAGATGATGAAAATTTCATAGTTTTTTATTTTTAATTTTAACCTAATTACCATTTTGCCATTAAAAATCACCTTATTTATCATTTTCTTTTGGTTTAGCCGTCCAACTAAGTTATTTAGGGCTAATTTACCACTTAAGTTCTTCTTCATTTAACTTTCAAGCTATTTAATCAAATAAATGCAATAGTTACCAAGTTTTTCACCTTTTACAATTTAGTCCTTTTTATTAATTAACTATCTAAACGTTAATATTTCCAAACCAAATTTTAATACGACTTTAGTAACTCTATAAATATTCTAAAAATAATATTTACGAGTCGACGCGATGACAATTTATGGTGCCGAAACTACTGTTCCTTCACCACTGAAAATCGGGATGTTATAGATTCGGTCCTCAATTTACACCATAAACATAGCACAAACTAGCTCTTGATACCAATTGTTGGAAAAAGATCCAGTTTAAAAATGGTTTCCTTACACAGTGGAAAACTAAAATTTTAAAAGCTGACTCGGTTTGTGATATTTATAAAAATAAACCTTAACAGAATTCGTACCTATGTTTTTGGATAAGCGGATCCTTGTTGTTTTTCAAAATTCAACCAAATGATTTATAGAGTAAAATTTTGAGAAAATTCATTTAATATGTCACAACTCAACATGTTCATTATGACCGAATGATTTATTTTCTGGCTTTAAAATAGTCCAAAAACATAGACTCATTCTTCCATCATTTTTTAAGTAATCCTATGTAGGATTGCAAATTTCCATTTTCATTTCCATTTTCATTTTTGGAAACCTACATTCATTTTCAAATAATTCCATTTCTTCATTTTAGAGAAAACCATTATTATTCCTAAATGTTTCTCATTTCTCTTTTTCTATTCGTTCAATTCATTTTTATTCAAACACTTAATTCATTTCTAGTTTCAACAAGTTAGCGGAGGGAATGGTTGGACATATGAAGTTGAGGCTTAAATGATTTATAATTAAGTTCCAACTTTTCGCCTATTAACTATAAACTCATTTAGTCACAAAGTCATTCCACTATAGTATCGTGATTAAGCTCTCCCCAACGACATACCATTACGAAAGCAACTACTTAGTGCTCGTCTAATGACATCATCATTAGTGTGTTACCCTCATAGGATATCTTTGATCTCTTTGAGATAATATCCGTTCTCCCAATATGATCCTATTTTATCTCATGGTAACCATTATATATTCCTTCATGAAAAGTCAATCACTATCAAATAGTGATCAAGTCATCCATCACAAAGACGGACGACCCGTGGTCACATTTTACTTTCATCAACCATGTAATGGCTATGAGAGGATATCATTTACCCATGTCTCGGGCTATGAATTCCACTGTTGTGAATGACGTTACATATTTTAGAAGTCGTACACCCAATGCACCAGCTTTCGATTCCTTATCTATTTGAACTCAGGATTTTAGTATGCCACACTATGAATGTAACAAGTGAATAAATCCATAAACGGATTTAGGATCTATTCTGCTTGGGTCTTGTATGATGTACTGTCAATCCATTCAGTCACATCTTTGTCTCTATTTTCTGGGAGTCATTCGATCTGATGTCCAAGACAAGGCATCTCCCCAATTGGACTTGATAGACGACATATTATTCTTTCAATCGATTTGTTCATTTCTGATTAGACTAGGGACATGTTTAAGTTTGTTTACTAATACAAGTTGTCTTTTCGTACTACGATTTGACCATGTAATACCACTTAGTTTCAGTTTAAACAATAGAAAACAAATGAGCAACATTTGCTTTTATTTTGTTTTACGTGCAAAAACCATTTAAGGACAATAATAAAAAATATATTAATTTCATTCATGCATAATTTTATTAACCAATTTGTTTGAAAAAAACTTACAAGTGTACTTAGATGAAAATACTACACTTTGGGCACTATATCCAACATCAATTAAATTCTTTCAAAAATTATATAGGGAACATCCTACTAGAATGAAAGATATGCCAGCTAATAATTTTCCAAAACTTGATTCTAGTGATATTCTCTTTTTGGGCAAGGCAGTTTAAAATGATGAAACTAAGATAACTTTATTCGATATGTCTCTACTAAAAGCGCCTGGGAGTGACGAGTTTCATGCTTTTTTCTTTTAGAGCCAGTAGAATTTGGTTGGGGATGTTGTGTGTGAGTGGTTTCAAAAGGTTTTTGATGGACAAGTTATTGACTCAGATTTGAATAATACTTTAATTTTCCTTATTCCAAAGATCATTAGCCTTGAGATTTTTTCTCATTTCAGGCCAATAAATTTATGCATGGTTCTTTACAAATTAGTTATGAAGGTGATAGCAAATCGTTTCAGAGTTGTATTTCCAAATATCATTGCTCTGGAGCAAGCAGAGTTCATAACAAGAAGGAACATCACGGATAACGTCTTAGAGGAGTCATTGGTTTCAGATTGTGGCAAATCTTGGAACTTACTTGGGGGTGCCACTCTTTCAAAAGATGGTAACCAACAGTTCATTAAGGTTTGTAGTCGACAAGGTTCGAAGTAAGCTACAATGTTGGGATGCTAAGCAACTTTCATTAGCCGAAAAAGTAACATTAGCCCAACCGATTTTGCTTTCGCTTCCCAGCTACTTCATGCAATCTATAATGATTTCTATTGGAATATGCGAGGAAATTGAGCGCATTGTCAAGAATTTTATTTGGGGATATTCTAGTGAGGGAAGAAATTGGAACTAGTAAGTTGGAAGTTGATTTGTCAACCTAGGTCTTATGGAGGAGGCCTTGGGATAAGGTAGTTGAGGAACCATAATACTCGATAGTATTGAACGAAGAAGATTTTTGTTTTTATAGTGTTCTCTCTCTAAAGTCTGGTCTTTGTTAAGAGAAATTTTATTCTGGTCTGTTAGTGATGGTAATGTGATCAGATGTTGGCAAGATCCATGGGTTTCGGGTGTTGAACCTTTGGTTAGATTCCATCTCATGGTAATCTCGATTCAGAGTGTACTCTAAAGGAGTTGTTCACAAAAAGTGAAACTTGGAATCTCGATCTATTCTATTTATGGGTCTTTGAGACGATTATTCGACACATTGTAAGTATTCCTCCACCGTATCTTACGATGGGTCCTGATAAGATTGCATGGATGAGCACTTCATCAGGTTCCTTTTCCCTTAAAAGCGCTTATTGAAAGTTAAGAGAAAGGACATAAGATCCAAAGGATACGACCTAGACCATCCTGTTGGAATTTTAGGGTCCCCAAAGAGTTAGATTTTTTATTTGGTTTGTGCTGAAACAAAGGTTGCTAACAAATGCGTAAAGGGTGAGGAGAGGTATTGCGACTGATAGATCTTGTACGTTGTGTCGTATGGAATCAGAAGACATGCTACATGCCATCAGAGATTGAGTTATGGCCAAGGAGGTCTGGTTGTAGGTAATTCCTATAGAGAAACGAAGAGGGTTCTTTTTAGGTAATTTACTTGAGTGGATTGCAACTAATTTGTAAAATAAACAGGGATTGTCGTTAGGGGATGTGGAATGGACGAGAATTTTTGGCCTCCTTGTGTGGCATATCTGGAAGAACAGAAACCTCTTTATTTTCCAAGGTACGTAATGTAGTGCTAGTGAGCTTATCAAAATATCTTATAGCTCTACTAAGGAATATAGATTACTACAAAAAAGACATATGTCTAAGAGTCAGTAAGTAAGGATGGCGGTTCCTTAGAAGGATAGATGAGTTCAATTACATACAGATGGTGCTGTTAAGGTGGAAACTAGTAAAGCTACTTCAGAAGGAATCTTGTGAGACTATGAAAGTGATGGGTGTCGAAACCACCAAAAGTAATTCCTACAAAATAACTCTAAATAGTAGTAAATAGTGGTAGTAGGGTTGAGTCAACAAGGATTGGTATTATAATCAACTTTTGCGTTTAACTTGTGATTAGAATTTTTGTCATGTCGATAGTCGAGCCTACGACGCCAAACAGACCTGCTTAAAAAATAAACAAATAAATTAGGGGGTTCTGAAAATGTTTAGAAAGTAAATAATCGAAACAACATAAATAAACAATTAATTAATATTAGAAATAAATTTAAATCAGGAAATAAATTCAGATTTTTGTAAACAAAGATAATAAGCCTTAGCCCTAGACTCGGTAGATTCTGGATTAAGAATCGATCCTCGAAAATTAATCTTCTCCTCCAAACAATAAGTTGTTTATAGCAGTTAAGAACGTCCTAACAACCAATTCTTCCTCTCGTAGTTGATCCCCGTACAACCTGAAAACCAACTATTATCGATTATCTAACCGAGATACACGTGTTCCTGATTCAAGATTTCGGTAGCCTTGCGCTCTGAAGAACCCAACTTGGATTAACGGCCTCAACCACGTGGGTCGCTTAAACTTGATCACTTCTCCCTTAATTTGTTCTCGGAGATCCGAATGCAGCACGACCGACTCGTTTCTCCAACTGTCCGCAAACACGAATCCAACCCAACGTGCACTTTTCGACTTGAAATCGAGTTAACTTTAAGGGATTAGTTGTCAATCCCAATACTTAGAAAAAATGTACCGATTGGAAGGATTTTTAGCACGGATATGTATCTCACAATTCCCGACCAGCCTAAAGCTAAGATGGAATTTATTGAAGCATGGATTAATCATGCTTTGTAGGTTATGAAAGGTGATTTAATGATAATGGAGGAAATTGGGAAAGGAAAGGACTTGAAAGACAATTAAACAAATTTTGAAAGAACAAAGAAATGAAAATGGAAGTAACAGAATGCTAATCACGCCCAAATTGGAAGAAAAATAATAATTCCTCTTTAACTTCAAATGAAAATCAAAATGTAAGATATAATATGTTTTTCCAAGGTACCTTAAAGCCTTATTTATAGACATAGTATTTACTAAATTTGGCTTTAACTAGTTCAACATATAATTAAAATTAAATAAAAATAAAAATTAGATTTATTTTAATTTTGGCTTTTACAAAGTCAAAAGAATCTGATGAGTCGTTGGCTTTTTTCCACATTTTTTATTCGGCCTCACTTTATTGACTGTGTTTCAATTTGGTCATTTTCTGCTCGTTCTTAACTCATAGCATCCCAATTGCATCCCTGACAAGATTAAAACATAAAAGCACTAATTTAGCAAGGATCAATTCAAAAATTAATCGAGTTAAACGCAAAAAGTCATGCAAATTAACATGTTATCAAATCCCCCTATTTAGCTCATGCTTGTACTCAAACATATTGTACTTTTAAGCATTATAAATTACTCAATAATTTATTAAAAATAAAGTCTCTTTTTCTCATCCCTAATCAATGTAAACATTATGGGCAAAAAATAAATAAATGCTCAAAATACCTAGTTTGATCAACTAGTGTAGTAAAATTGAAATATGTGAACTAAATCATTTCACTAAATTGAGTTTGAATCCAAAATTTGCAAGGTATTATTAATTAATCACGCAGTAATAAAAATTTCAGACATGGTCAAACCTTTTTACGCTAACTAGGTTGACAACCCAAGCACCATATCCCGGTTACTCAGTTCAAACAGTATTTTTTTAGGCTCAGTTAGCGGAATGTTTGTAAGTTTTCGATTTGTCACACGAACATTTTTACGCGAGATGAAATGACAAACCAAGCACCTCACCCCGGTTACTAAATTCGATTACATTTTCGAAACTTTCACTCATAACTTAAGCCTTTATTTATTTATTTATTTACAAGCAAATACTTTTTTCCAAACAATCAATTTTTTTATGAAAAATCTAGTTAAATATATCAACTTTAAAACACACATGTCAATTAATGTAGATATTTGAACACTTTAATTCAAAAATTACCCAATTGTCCAAATTGACTAAGTAATGAGATTAGAGGCACAATGTCAAATAAATTATCGAATAAATCTAGCATTAGATTGAACATATGCAAAAGAGAAACTTGCAGCACAAATCAATCAATCATCCATGCATACTTACAATTTTCAATCCCCCCTACTTACTCTATGCTTGTCCGCAAGTATGTTTTGTAGGCAATAAAGTTCAATAACCCAAACAACAAGAAAAGAGAAAGGTTAAGAATACTCCTCATGTGTTTTTAACGATGCTATCGGCGTTGGGAAAAAATTGTCAGCATTTAGCACGGCGTGCCCACATCACCATCAGTATCTGATTTTGGGAAAATTGACAACCTCCATTACGTTCCTGAAAACATCAAATTAACTGGATTAAGTAAGAATTTATTTATTTATTTTACAACCTAAATCTTACTTAAAATCAAAATTAAATAAATGAAAATAAATTTGGGTTGCCTCCCAAAAAACGCTTTTGTTTAACATCATTAGTTCGACGACCTGGAAGTTTTATTTAACCGGCTTTTTGAGGACTAATTCCTTAACCATGTGGACTTGAAAGTTTTCGTAGAAAGGTTTTAATCGCTGTTCGTTAACCTTGAAAATTTTTCTGGACTCTTCACTTTTAACCTCGACTGCACCATGTGGAAACACGTGAATAATAACAAAAGGCCCTAACCACTTAGTTCGAAGCTTACCTGCAAAGATTTTTAGTGTAGGGTCATAAAGTAATACGACCCTACCACAAATTGTTTACGGGTTATCTTTTGATCATAGTATGCCTTGATCTTATCCTTATAAATTTGGGCACTTTCATACGCTTCTCGTCGATTTTCCTCAAGTTCCTGAATATGTAACTTATGATACTTACCTACAACTTCCAACTCCATGTTGCATTGTTTGACTGCCTAAAACGCTTTATGTTCTAGTTCAATAGGAAGATGACACGGTTTACCAAATATTAGTCGATAAAGAGACATACCTATGGGTCCTTTATAAGTTGTACGGTACGCCCACAGTGCATCATTTAGTTGTAAACTCCAATCTTTCCTATCTGGCTTAACGGTTTTCTCCAAAATCAATTTGATTTCTCGATTCGACACTTCTGCTTGATTGTTTGATTGAGGGTGATAAGCTGTAACGACTCGTTGCACTACCCCGTACTTTTTCAAAAGTGTGTTGATTACTATATTACAAAAATGCATTCTCCGATCGCTAATCAACGCTTGCAGTGTGCCAAATCTGAAAAAAAAATATAACTCTTTAGAAAATTGACTATCGTTTTGGCGTAAGCATGAAGAGTGGCTTTTGCTTCCACCCATTTTGACACATAGTCAACAGCAAGTAAAATATAAATGTTACCGTATGATAAGACAAAAGGTCCCATAAAATCAATGCCCTATATATCAAATATTTCACAGACATGTACAGAGGTTAGAGGCATTTCATTTCTCCGGCTCAAGTTTCCTACCCTTTGACACTTTTCGTATGTTTTACCGAACAAATATCAGTTTTAGTGGTTAAAGGCCTTGATTGGGTGTTTGAGGTCATGGGTTCAAATCTCCAACTTGGAAAATATGTGGCCAATATAGTCCACTTTCAAGTACTTTATGCGCAGTTCGTTTAGGGCCAAAATATCCACCATATATGTAAGAATGACAAAAAGATAGAATCGATTTTACCTCAAGTTCTGCAACACATTGTCAAATTACGTGATCGAAATAATATTTCCAAAGGTAGGGGTCGTCCCAAACATAGTATCGCGATTCACATTTGATCTTATTTTTTTTCAGATCGCGATAAGTTAGAATAGACTATACCTATAGCAAGGTAATTCACCATGTCTGCGTACCAAGGGAAAACTGTCTGAGTAGCAAGCAGCCTTTCATCTGAAAAATCGTCTTTAAGTGGTGTGACATCCTTCGATGGAGGTATTTGGCTCAGATGGTCATCTACAAATTTTTTGTGTCCTTTCTTATCATTTATTTTGAGATCGAACTCTTGTAAAAGTAATATCCACCTAATATGCCTCGGTTTTACTTCTTTTTTCCCGATCAGATATTTAAGAGTTGCATGGTCAGAGAAAACAACAATCTTAGTCCCTAATAAATATGAACGAAAATTTTCCAAAGCAAAGACTATAGCTAGAAACTCTTTTTCAGTAGTAGAGTAATTACTTTGGGCAGCATCCAAAGTCTTAGATGCATAGGAGATGACATGTGATTCTTTCTCGATTCTTTTCCCAAGGACTGGTCATACGCTATGGTCACTAGCGTCACACATTATTCCAATTTGGTGGTTGAACGATGGTGTCGAAATGAGCTTATGTTTGAGCGTGTCGAACGCATCCCTGCATGATTGGTCAAACTTGAACTCCTTGTCCTTCTGTAAGAGATTACAAAGTGATTGCACAATTTTTGAAAAATCTTTAATGAACCGCCTATAGAAACCTGCATGACTAAGGAAAGAACGAATCTCCCTCATAGTTGTGGGGTATGGCAATGAGTTAATAATGTCAATTTTTGCTTTATCGACAGAAATTCCCCCAGCAGAAATGATATGACCTAGAACTAATCATTTATCCACCATAAAATGGCATTTCTCATAATTTAGAACAAAATTAAATTCTAAGCATCTTTCCAAAATTTTTGCAAGATTTGACGAACACACCTCAAAAGACTCACCATACACAGTAAAGTCATCCATGAACACCTTAATTATTTTCTCGATGTAGTCAGAAAATATACTTACCATACACCTATGGAATGTGGCTAGTGCATTACAAAGCCCGAACGACATCCGTCTATAAGCGAACGTACCAAATTGACACGTAAAGGTCATCTTCTCTTGATCTTCCGGTGCCACTGGAATTTGGAAAAACGCTGAGTAACCATCAAGAAAACAATAATGAGATTTCCTAGCTAAACGTTCTAACATCTGGTCAATAAAATGAAGTGTAAAATGATCTTTTTGAGTCAAGAAATTCAACTTCTTGTAATTGATGCAGACTCTCCATCCATTTTAGACCTGAGTGGGAACCATCTCACCTACCGAATTCTCAATTACGGTCACGCTGGTTTTTTTCGGTACTACGTGGACTGGACTAACCCAATTATTGTTAAAAATGGGATAGATCATCCCAGCATCAAGTAACTTTTGGAATTTTTTCCTTACCACTTCCATCATGGACGGATTAAGATGCCTTTGAGACTCTCTTTTGGGAATAGCATTATCTACAACTTGAATTTTGTGCATGCAAGTCAAGGGGCTCAACCCCTTCATGTCGTCTATCGTCCATCCAATTACCTCTTTATAGTCTCTAAGAACTCGTACTAAGTTTTCCTCTTCTACCTTCAAGAGCTTACTTGAGATTATTACCAGTAAGGTATTTCCTTTAACGAGAAAAATGTACTTCAAATGGTCCGTCAGTGGTTTGAGTTCCAACTCTGGAGCCTGCAAAACAGATGGTACAAGCTTAATTTGTGAATGAGATAATTAAAAGATTTTTCCTAGATTTTTCTGTAATTGCGGTGCCTCCATATGAGCCACTGTTTCGTGAACAGACTCTTCAAAGGTTATCCACTCCTCTATTTCCTTCATGGCATCAAAGTCTAGACTTTTGCAAAGAACGATTCATAATTCATCCTTGTCATGATATTCTAAGTGTAATTCAGTTAAAGAATCGATTATATCAATATTAGAAATATTAGAAATCATACTAGGGCGGTTCATGGCCTTATAAACATTGAATTTCACCACTTCCCCATTGAACTCTATAGCGAGTATCCCACTTTGTACGTTAATCTTTGTTTGTGTGGTACTCAAGAATGGCCTCCCAAGAAGTATGTCAGACAAATTAGCCGAATTGTCATTCTCCATGTCGATAACGTAGAAGTCTGTAGGAAATATTAGCTCGTTTACCTTAACAAGAACATCCTCTAGCACTCCCTCCAGATGCACTACAGATCTATCTGCAAGCTGAATAATTACACATGTTTCCTTCAAAAGACCCGCATTAAGTAGTTTATAAATTGACAAAGGCATAACATTATTTGATGCGACTAAGTCATACATTATTTTTTAATACCGACACTACCTATTTTACAAGATATGAAAAACATACATTGGTCCTTACATTTGGGTGGTATTTTTCTTTACAGAACGGTAGAGGCATTTTCTCCAACACTTACCTTTTCATTGCCTAGGAGCTTCCTCTTACTTGTGCACAATTCTTTTAAGAATTTTGCATATTGTGGAATCTGCTTTATCGCATCGAGAAAAGGTATGTTGATTTCTACCTTTCAAAAGGTGTCAAGGATTTCCTTCTTTTCTCGCTCCTTCTTGCATTGGACAAGTCTTCCAGGAAACGAAGGTAGTACTGTAAATGATTTTTGTGGTGCTGACTCTACTAGAGCCTCTGTGCAAGTTTCTCTTTATCTTGACTAGTGTCGTGGGCACAACTCGTGCCAAGCACGGGCTCCAAAACCTTCTCACTCCTCAATCTCATAGCACTTGCATTGTGTCAAGGGTTTGGCTTAGCTTGGGACGGTAGCTTACCTTGGGACTACAAACGGCTAACTGTGAGCGTAAGCTTGCTCACTTGCTTATCCAACTCCTGCAAATGTATGTTAATTTTTTGTTGAAATTTCTCAATACTATGGCTTCCAAAGATGACTTTGGGGGTGGTAACTGTTGATTCGGAGGCGGCCTTTGTTGGTACGATTGATTGAACCGAGTATTTGACCCATAACTTATATTCGGGTGATCTTTCCACCCCATATTATACAAGTTCGAGTAGGGGTCATATCGCCTTTGGGACGGTCCTGGAAAGTTCCCGACAACATTTACTTATTTTGTCGAATCCTCATGTAAAATCAGACATGAGTCCGTCGGATGGTTTGGCTTAGCGCAAATTCTACACAACTGTGCTGGGCCCGTTTTATCTGTAAGCAAAGTTTGAACAACATTAGTCAGCTTATCAATTTTATCTTCTAGAGATAGAGAACTTAACCCATGAACCCGTCTCGTGGGTTTTGTGGTCGGTCAAAATTGTTGAGAGTTAGCAGCCATTGTCGAAATCAACTCTCGTGCTCTCTGAGGAGTCATATTGACTAGTGCCCCTCCACTTGCAGCATCTATCATTTTCATTTCCATCAAGAGTAGAAATATTGCAAGAGTGACTATTCAGTCAGTCCATGTTGTAGGCAACTTGCACACAACTTTTTGTATCGCTCCCAGTAATCGTAGAGCGATTCAGTCTCTTTCAGTCTCTCCTTAGTTTGGCTGCTCGAGCTGCAGGGAAGAAGCTTTCAAGAAACAAACGAGACATGTTAGCCCATATGTTGACAGATCCCGGAGGTAAATAATATAGCCACTCTTTAGCAGAGTCAACTAATGATAAATGAAAAGCATGAAGTTTGATTTGGTCTTCAATTACTCCCTGAGGCTTCATGCTTGTGCACACCATATGGAACTCTTTAATGTGGGTGTGCGGATTTTCGTTCTATAATCCACAGAAAGTGGGTAGTAAATGAATCAAACCCGACTTTAACTCGAACGACGTTCCTCCAGCCAGATAGGTTATGCATAAGGGTTGTTGTTCATCCGATGCCGTTGCGAGTTGGTGTGTAGTTTGTTCGGCCATCTCGTTTGGTTCGTCAAACTGGAAAATTTCCTCGGTGTAAGATATAGTTTCGACTCCTGGATTTAGTCGTTTACTGTGTTGAATGGCTTCTTTCCGCAATTCTCGGGCCAATTTCTAGTTCAAACTCTAGAGTTCCCAATTCTGATCTGGTCATAAGGTAAACAAACAAAAATTAGAAAAAATATCTCCAATCCCCGGTAATGGCACCAAAATTTGATGGGCGTTGAAACCACCAAAAATAATTCCTACAAAATAACTCTAAATAGTAGTAAAGA
>CM025142.1:12479690-12490114 GCA_013467495.1 Gossypium gossypioides
TAACTGAATTTTAATATATTTTTATATTAACTACATAAATATTCTTATTTTATATTTACAGACTTGGTTTACGGAGATGGAGTTCCAGAATCACATTTTTTGGCACCACTAGAAACTGGGTTGTTATAGATGACAAGTGTTGTTATGGATATGTGGTATCAAGTCAACACGTAAGTATATGTTAGAGAAAAATATACAGGACTGACCCACCATGAGAATGCTTCTTGGATTATTGTTTAATAGTCATGGCATTTCTCATAGTGGTGAATGTATGTATAATACTTAGACTTGATATCACTATTATTCCAACACTGTAAGTCATATGCTTTGACACAATCAAACGTCTTTCTTAAATGGTTGTACTATAAATACTGATGTTGGGTACGCCATAATCTGTGTAGTGGGATATGAGTGATCAATATAGGAGTTGTCCCTCTTACATAACGGGAGCAATATCTTAGGTCTCTTGATTGTGTGAGACTGGAAATGCATGGTCATGCTCAAATGAGTTGATATGATATATCACACTTATTTGTTTATTGTAGTCTGCTTGAGATATCAAGAAATAAGAGATTGGACTATACAAGTGTGACTGATTCCTTGACTTGTGTTCGATCTAGATATCGAGGACAAGGGGATATACTACATGCTAGCCTTATCATGGAAAGGCTACGTCGAACCACACACTATAACTTGTATAACAATGATGCATTTCTAGATATCACTCATTGTTTGTAACATTAGAAGTTTTCTAATATTATTGCCAATGTTGTAGGAGTCCATAGGGTCACACCCTATGGTTGACGCAATTAGAATCCAAAGAAAGTTTGGATTATATTTAAATATCACATCGATTAAATTAACTATAGAAATGTTCGTATGATTAATTTAAATTGACAAAGTTAAATTTTAAATGAAATATATGTGCATACTTGATGTACACACATAGAGGATATAGTTAAAATAAAATATGAATTGGATTCATATAAATTTTAATTAGGAATATTTTTACCGAAATTATTAAATGATAATTTAATATTTTTCGACCAAAGATACGTTTTAATGGATTATGGAAAATGATAACCTTATGGTAAGGATATCATGTTTTATGGTTGTTTCCTTAAATCCATCTGTGGAAAGATTTTATTCAACGTAGGATTTTGAATAAAAGGAAGCTAGGATCCCAATTTTTAGGTTGCTTGATATATCACTTTGAGTAGCAGCAAAATATTTCTAGTCTTTTTTTCTTTTTGAATAGTTTGGAGAGTATCGTTCTCTTTTGGGTGGATCATGTAAAGGTCGAGACATTTTGTTATAGCTAAGATTTGACATCTCGACAGTAGTTTCATATTCATACCAGTGTTGCTTTCTTCCAGATTATTTTAAGGTATATTTTCAACCTTTCTCAACTTGGGTTCGTTCCTCGTACATGGATCCATAGGTTGAGACCGTTAGAGTTTTTTTTTCTACTGTGCCATGGGGCAAACCAACGAGCCAACAAGATCACATGAAAAAAATGACAATAGAGAAAAAAAAGAGAGCATAAGATTATTATAACTTACTAGATATTGATAAGTTGACTATTTCACAAAATGTATCTTAGTCCATGAACTCTGGTATGGTAACTGAGAAGTGTGATTTGGTGAGGGTGATAGACAAAGTTTGAAGCTTGAAAGAGAATGAGAAGAAGATGGTTTGAGATTAAGAGATGTGGCTAGAGAAATACTGTAAAGATGTTTTGTGAATTTTAGTTTAGGATTTTTTTTATTTTAATAATATAATAATTAGGTTAAATGAATTGGGAATTACTTTTAAAATAAGTCCATCTATTTGGCCCATTTATTTTAAATATGATTTTGTTTTCATTTAATTTAATGTGGGTAAAATGGTTCCATAAGAAAAAATTGAACCTCAACTGAATTGTGATGTTTGAGTTATAACATCAAACTGAAATTGAATCGAATAATACAAAATTGAAATTGAATGCTTTGGTTCGAATAAATTTTTTTTGCACAATTTTTTTTGCTTAGCTTTAGTTCTAATACCAATTGTTGAAAAGATGGAATGTGTGTGTAGTGAAATTTTAAAATTTTAATACATCCAAGATCATCTCGGTTAGTTAAGAACAATAAATCATTGATAATCTAGTACTTGTGTAACACCCTAATCTATATCTGTCACCAAATTAGGGTTATGGAACATTACCGTACAAACAAAACATTTAAACAAACATTTTGTACATTAGCATAAACATATTGTAAACCAATCATTCACATATATATATCGCCCCTAAATTGAGTCCTCGAGGCCCTAGAAATACTTTAGAAACAATTTAGGACCAACTTGAAATCATTTGGAAAGTTTATGAAAAAGTTACAAATTTTGGTATACAGGGGTCACACGAGCATGTGTCTCAGGCCTTGTCCCAGCCTGTGTCCTTACCCGTGTAACTCTCTGAGTAGGGTCACACGGCCGTGTAACTCTTTGTCTTGCATGCAAATGCCCGTCAGAAGACACACGGCTATATCTCAAAGCTGTGTGTCAGACACGGCTGAGTCACATGCCCATGTCTTAGGCCGCGTGGACCTAAAATTTCACCTAAAACAAGCCATTTCCATCACCACATCATGCATAAAACTTTAGACCATTTGTGCACATAATCAAGACATCAAAGCCCTATCAAAACATAAATATAATGACCAATTCAAGTGTCCTAAAATCAACTAACTGATATTCCAATCAAGACGCCTCAAATGAAATTATTAAGATTTAACTAAACATGCATATTTGGTCACATTTCCATCATCAATTATAGTTCATATTTTACCAAAACATGCCACAAACATAATCATTAACACATCACCTCAAACATACCATTTGATCCATTCAAATCATGCATCTCAAGTTAATCAAAATGACACAATCCAACAAGGTATCAAATGGTACCAACCAAGACAACTTGCATAAGTTATACATACCACATCGTCCATTAAACATTCAACTAGATATCATTATAAGTCCAACTATACATGCCATTATAACCTTGGCAAAAGTATTCAAAAACTACCGATATTTATACTGGATAGTGTGATAGATCTCCGACGAGCTTCCAAACCGATCGAGCTTCTGATAATCTATAAAACATAGAAAAGAAGCAACATAAGCACAAAATGCTTAGTAAGTTCGTAGAACATGAAACATAACTTACTATTTCATTTATATAACATTAAGTGTAAGCATAATATAACACAAACCACAAGCTTAGCACAAGCCTATGCATCATTATCAATACACAAGTTAATGCATTTATACATAATTCACTTGGATTAAACATATGATAAGTCATTTCCACATGAACATATATCATTTGATTCATTCATTCTTTCATAAGCATATGCATAATTCCATTTGGAAACTTACCATTTCAATCCCTTTTCTTGCCCGTTGAACCATCTAGAATATCATTGGATACTTGGGAAAGCTCACACGAAGTGTGCTTAAACATATAACCGTGACATTTCCTTTACATCATTGCTCACAGGAGCTGTGAAATGGACTTGATCACATGAGCTGTGGGTCAGAATGTAAGCTACACGATGCTGCTTACATGAGCTATGGAGTATCTGCAACAAATGCAGGACCTCAGCCATCGGTAGGACATTCAAGACCAGCACCCGAAACATGAAATCCCTAATGTCATGTCATTTGTATCCTACGAATTCCTAAGGTTCAACCAGGACTCAATAACCGTCATCGCATTTATTTGGATATACATTATTCAATTACATTATGAATACATAATAACATACATTTTAATAAATATAGCATAATAATAATCGTTCATACGAACTTACCTCAACAACTAGGGACGTGAAGATAAACGAGTTATTCCGAAGCTTTAGCTTTGCCTCAATCTAAGTCCGTACGTTGTCTATCTTAATCTAAATAGACCATTTCAATCTATTTAATACTTCTATTATTCAATTCAATCCACATTTCATATTTATGCAAAATTACTATTTTTCCCCTAACATTTCAACTTTTTACAATTTAGTCCTTAAGCTCATAAATTGCAATCTAAGCATTTTAATCCCCCATTCAAGCTAACCAAATTTACAAGGGACTTATATCAACCCATAAAAATCATCATTTCATAAATTTAACATGAAATTTTACTATTTTTACAAATTAATCCCTATATATAGATTTCATCAAAAATCATTTTACAGAACTTTTTTATTTATCAACAAGGACTCATAATCTATCATTAAACATCAAGAATCGTACAAGAACATTCATGGAATAACCCTCAATCTTTAACAATTTTGCAAATTAATCCTTGGGCTAGCTAGATTAAGCTAAAACGACCTTAAAAATATAGAAATCTTTAAAAACAAAGTTGAAATACATACCATGCAAGCAAAACAACTTGGTCGAATGCCTTAGCAAGCTTCAATGGTGTTTTCCTCTTTTAATTTCGATGGTGGATGGTAAAATGAAAGAGATGAAGTGGTTTTGTTTTATTTACTTAAACCTTAATTTACTTAATTACCATTTTAACCTTTAAAAAATTTAATAATTTCAATAAAACCTTGCCATGAATATCCACTAACTATAGGAATGGTCTAATTACCATCTAAGTCCACTCACTTTAAAGCTTCATAGTCATTTGACCCTTTTAGCTAATGGAACTTTACTTTTACACTTTTTACGATTTAGTCCTTTTCACTTAATCAATCATGCAACATCAAAATTTCTTAATGAAATTTTAATACAACCTTACTAGCATCCCATAGAAATTAAATTAATAGTAAAATAAAAATTTACTCATCAGATTTTTGGTTCTGAAACCATTGTTTCGATTACACTGAAAACGGACTGTTCCAACTTGGATGTGTTTCAATTCATTTTCACAACTTGGAGAACTTTATTTGTAGTTAATTCCAAACTGCCTACAATAACTACATTCCATACAAAAATTGGCATATCTTGGGCTGTAAAACTCCAAATCTAGTGATTTAAAAATCATTGTGAAAAATACTTGAAAATCTATGATTTGGGCACAAGAATCCCTCCAAAAAGGTGGTCAGTAAGTTTCTAAAAGTCCTCAAAGTAACCATTATGAACCTCTACAATTAATTTTGAATTTTTTTAGGAAATTGCACTGCTTTACAAAAATGACTATATCTCAAGTTGTAGACCTCGAAATCAAGTGATTCAAAAAATTGTTTCAAATACAACTCAAAGCTTTATGATTTAGGCACCATAATCACACAAAAATCTAGTTGAAGCATCTTAAAAAGTCCAAATGAAGTTGACCTTACGAAATCTAATGATATTGGTTTTTGGTTCTCACATAACTTCAATCTTAGCTTTCAACTAATTAGATCTTCTCCACTATTCTCTTAGTCACGAACACACGAGTAGTGGGCATTTTTTTCCAAACATAAACACATGTACTAAATAAAAATTTCACAAAAAAATGATCTCAATCAAACTCTCTTTTAGCCGGATGAACAAATTGACAACTAAGGTTTTCTGGTTTTCATCAATTTGTAGATTTTCATCAATCTGTCCATCTTTCTCTTCAACCAATGTGAGATATTTATAGAGAGATAATTATTTGGAATTACCAATAAAATGGAGTTCTAAGTTGAATTAATTATCGTGAGTGGCAAACCTAGTCCTACAAGGACTCCCTTGCTGCACACTTGCTTGCTTAGACCAAAAGCATATTTCACATATGTGTTAGCGACCTCTTGACCCTAATTGGGTCACCTTAAGGCCAATATATGTGTTTTGGACTCTTAAATAATTTTAGTTAAGAAACTAAAATTAATGGCCCAATTAAATTATTTAAACAAGCCCTATTTTAATTTCTGTTAAAGTTGTGACGACTTTAACATATTAAAATGCATGAGTAAATTTATTGAATTAATTTTACTCCATTACAAATAAGTAGATAACATGATCTCTTAATATAGCTCCATTTCAGATTCATCATATAATTCAATTAAATAGATACCCAAAGTGACTAAATTAAATTGAGAAAACACCTATTATTCCGATAAGTAAATCCAATTAATCATTTCTCTTTGTTCAGTCATTTACAATTCCTTAAAAGTGTTTATATCAAATACAATCCATTAAGAGTTATGTTGAGCTAGTGGAGAGACCAATTGGATATGTATATTAAGGCTAAAGTAACATGTAATTAAATTTTGACCTTAATTACAACTTTATTTAGTCATGGAGTCCATCTACCTAAAGTACCATGGTTGATCTCTCCATTATATATACCATTACAAAAGCTACTTACTTAAGCTTTAGTCCAATTAACTTGTCATTTGTGCATTACCCTCATAAGATATCCATGGTCCCTTTAGGTTAAATTCATTCACCTAATTCGATCCACTTTATCTCATGACTACCATTGCATCTTATGCAATGAAAATGATCATTATTGATACTAGTCACGGTAAAATCATTTTTCCTATTCAAATGAGTTATGGTCATGTTCCATTTTCATAATCCATACAATGTTATCGAGAAAATATCATTTACTTTTTTTATCAAGATATGATTCCACTATTGTGACTGAAGCCATATGATGTATAAGTCATGTACCCAACAAACCAACTTTAGGCGTACTACCATGAGAGCACATATTTTCAATATATCAAAACACTTGAGTTACGCACATATGATTATTTACTTACTTAAGATTTAGGTAAGTCAAACCATAAGCATCAAAACTGAATAAATTCATAAATAGATCTATGATAATTCTTGGGTCTTGTTCAATGTACTGTCAATCAAGACAATCACATCCATGTCTCTATTTCTAGTAGTTAATCTCGTTATGATAGCCAAGACAAGTTATCTCTCAAATTGGACTTATAGATGACATAAATGTCTCCTATTATTTGAATAATTTACTAATCTGATTATGCAGACTATGAACAATTTAGATTACTTACTAATATAAGTTATTTTCTTGCATTAAAATCCATCAATATAATGCAACTTAAGTAACCAATAAGTCAATATTTGCTTATAAATTTTACTTTGGATGTGAAAAACCATTAAAGACAATCTAACATAGAGATAATAAATATCATGTATTTATTTTCATGAATAATCAATTTAATAATTTATCAAATATGATGAAACTACTACATTAAGGGCAAAAAAACCTAACACTCAATTGTTTTTGCTAGTTGAATGTAATTTACTAATGATTGAGTAAATATGTATGGAGTTATGCCACATATTTTTTGGCTTTTATTCTCCCAATGAAACTCTGTTTTTAGTTTCCCACTTAAACTCTGATTAGTGTAGGCTATTTTAATATTAGTTTCTCACTTAAACTCTGATTAGTATAGGTTATTTTAATATTATTTGATCTACAAATGTAGCCTATAAATTGGCCTATTTTTCCACCCTAGAAAGATAATCAATTACACATTTAGGTATTAGCTTTTACAAGTTTTCAGAGAATTTTGTGTTAACATTTTGAGGGTTCTTATTTTGAATTTTGGGGTTTAGTCTTATCTCCATCTTTTGTACTTTTCGATTTTTCCGTTTTAGTGAAATTATTTTTGTTGGTGATTTTTTTATCATCTTCGAAGGGGTTTTCCACGTAAAATATTTGTGTTCGATCTTTTCAAGTTCTTCGCTCTTTTACTTGTTTGTTACTTAAATCAGATTTATCATCAACAAACTGGTATCAGGGCTAGTTTAATTTTTGCAATCAACCCGTTCAAAGATGACATCAACAAGTTTTGATATTGATAAATTCGATGGTATCACAAATTTTGATTCAAGGCGATCTTGAGAAGGTCCTTACAGAGAAGAAGTCTGCAGACATGGATAAATCAGAATGGGATAGGTTAGATAAAAAAGCCCTACCCAAAATTCAATTATGTCTAACAAATAATGTGTTGTAAGAGGTTTTGATAGAGAAAACGATACTCACATAATGGAAAATATTAGAAACCCTTTACACGACAAAGTTTCTAGCTAACTGATTAGTGTTGAAACAACGGTTGTACACATTCTGCGTGAACAAAGGTGAGCACCTTAGAGATCACATCAGTCAATTTATTACTCTTTTGAATGATTTAAAGAATGTTGAGGTTTAGATTAACGATGAAGATCAGGCTCTGCTATTATTGTTCTCTTTACCCCTTTCATACACGTTTTTCAAGGAAACCCTGATTTATGGTAGAGATAATCTCTCATTCGATGATGTGAAGGGTCATCTATTGAGCAAAAACAAACTCGACAATAAGTTTGGTTCGAATAGCAAGTCAGATAGGCAACCATCGATTTTGGTAGCATCAAGAAAGTGAGACAAGAAATGTTTTTATTGTAAGAAGTTAGGTCACATCAAGGCAGATTGTTACAAACAGTGAAATAAAAAGGCTGTTGAGAGCAACGAGAAATATTTAGCTGATGCTAATTTGGCCAATGACAAGGGTGATGATTTCTTGTTGGTGTCAACAAGTGAAAATTTTGAGCTTACGTCTGAATGGATCTTGGATTTAAGGTGTTCTTTCCACATGTGTCCCAACGGGGATTGGTTCTCCACATATAGTTCAGTTGAAGGTGGAGTTGTGTACATAGGGAATGGTTCACCCAGTAAGGCAACTGATATTGGTACTATTCAGGTTAGGATGTACGAAGATACAATTAGGACACTGTCAGGTGTTAAACATGTGTTTGACTTAAAGAAAAATCTCATCTCATTGGGAATTTTGGACTCAAAGGCTTGTAGAATTAATATCGAGTCAAACAACATTAATGTATCTCATTTTGATGAAAGGTAAAAAGATTGGAAGTCTTTCTGTTCTGGAAGGATCAACGGTAACCGGTGAAACAGGACGTATCTCATCTTTTAAGTAGTCGTAGTCGACTTGTTTGAAGCAAAAACAATTTGGTCATAGGAGGGAAAAAGGCATGATTGTTTCGTATAGGAGAGGTTCTCTTTTGGGTGTAGGTTTTCAAAAAGTAAGGCACTGCATTCATAGAAATGATACTCGAGTTAATTTTAATTAGGCAGTGCACAAGTCGAAGACTAGAAGAATTCTAGCTTCTAAGCATAGCTTTGACTTAGTTAATATCTTGCATAGCTCGAGATAGGCCCATGTTTTGCTTATGCAAAGAAGGCGTTATGGAAATACGAGTCAAGGTGGAGATTTGTGGAGTTATGCCTCATATTTTTCGTATTTTATTCTCCCAGTTAAACTCTGTTTTTAGTTTCTCACTTAAACTTTGATTGGGTAGGTTATTTTAATATTAGTTTCCCACTTAAACTCTGATTAGTGTAGGTTATTTTAATATTATTTAACTCACAAATTTACCCTATAAATAGGCCCTTTTTTCCACCCTAGAAAGATAACCCTACACATTTATGTATTAGCTTTTACAAGCTTTTAGAGAATTTTGTGTTCATGTTTTGAGGATTCTTATTTTAGGTTTAGGTGTAACACCCTCACTTTTAAAAAAAGTGTTTATGGTAGAAGTCCTTAAATAAGATCTATAAATAAATATCGTTTTTAGAGGAAACTGTCAAACATGAAAATATAACGAATTATTAGTAGGAGCATTTGGTTAAGTTAAAATTTTGGTATCGAGTTTAGGGACTAAATTGAATAAGTTAGAAAAGTAAAGAGACTAAAGTGTAATTATCCTATTTTTATTTTGATGGAAAAGACTTAATGGAAAATTTACCATTACTTAAGAAAATCAATGGTTTCATTATAGCTTTTAAATGATATTTTAATTAAATTATTATTTAATATTTTATTTAAAATATTAGTATTTTATTAAGTCTTATAATATAAATAAAAGATAAAAGAAAGATGTTCATCTTTCTTTTCTTTACTTTCTTATTCACGAAATTTGGGGAAGAAAAAAAAATTATTTTATCGTTTTCCTTCAAATTCAAGCATAAGGTATGGTTTTTCTTCAAATTTTTCATAGATTTTGAATCTTTAAAGCTTGTTTTACATATATATACCAATAGTTGTTTTTATTTTATCAAGTATATTGAAAGTTTCCATTAAAGGACATTGATGGAAGCTTAGAAAACTTAAGTGAAATAGGTATAGTTTTGGATAGGAAATGATTAGAAGATGAATTCTAGCTTGTTAGAAGTGCGAAGAAGAAATAAAAATGGATGGAAAGTTTACTTGGTACATTTGGCCATGATGAACGGGAAGTAGAGAACCTTGGTCACTTTATGTAATATTGGTGCTAAATGATACCTTGTGAAGAAGTGAGTATTCCGATGAAGACGGAATTGAAAACAAATAATCGAGTCGAAAGATATGCGAATTTCAGAATAGGAATGTAACAGCCCGATTTCGACTCTAATTGGACATAGTGGTTTCGGGACCACAAGTCTGAGTCAAAAAAAT
>CM025142.1:12538182-12550943 GCA_013467495.1 Gossypium gossypioides
TATAAAACGCTGGGGAAAAAAAAATCAGACTTGCATTATTAATCTATTTCAAGTTTGGTCCATAGATTGATTCAAATTCTCTGCAGTTTCTGTTTTTTTCTTTTTAATTTCTTGAGGTGTGTGGAACTAAGAGAAGCTTAATTATTGCTTGATAATTTGAGTGGAAGAGTTGAAGGAAGAGAGAATGTGGGGATTTGGGGGGAGATATTATTGGGGGAGAAAGGAAAGCGTGGAAAGAAGGAAAATTGGTGGAGGTATAGTTGTAGTGTTCGCTTGGATGTCCAGTCAAGAGAAGCACTTGAAGAACTATGTTCAACTTTACGCTTCTTTGGGTTGGGATTCTCTCGTTTGCCATTCAGAATTCTTAAACATGTATGGGGTTTTAAGCTAATTTTGGATATGAATTTACTTTCAATTTAATCTTATTTGTTTGTTGGCTGGTGGATGCTTTTGACTTACTGTAGCACTTGATTTCCCGTGCTGTAAACTGGGTTTTCTTTTTTAATCTTATGGTAATATGGAAATGAGGGATATTGGTTGGAATTGCTGCAGATTCTCATATGTCTTTGATTGATACTTTTGAACTGAAATTTTATGTGAATCTGCTAAAGGCTAACTGGGATTTTGACGTTTTGTAATCTGTGCAGGTTCTTCCCTGATAAGGCTGCAGCTTTAGCTCTTCATCTTCTTAAAGAACTTGTTCAGGTAATACTGAAAACAATCTTAATTTTGTGTGTTGCAAGAGGTGTTAATTCTGGCCCTCTGAATGGGTAGAGGAGTATTTTTTATCAATTCTCTCAAATTTCCCCCATTTTTCAGTTTCTCTTTTTGATTTTGTGCAGGAGCTAAAGATTAGGCCATGCCCTGTGGTCTTTGCATCTTTTTCCGGTGGCCCTAAGGCCTGTATGTACAAGGTTCTTCAGGTATTTCTTTCACAACTTTGAAAACCCCATTGCTTTTTACCTTATATGTTTAATACTTGTTTCCGTTTGCTTGTGCTGATATAGCTTTATATTTGCTTGTCGCAGATGATCGAGGGATTGTGTGAAGTGCATGTAAATCCAGTATGTTATACCTCTATTAAGATGCTAACCTTTTACTATCTTCTTAAATCATGCAATTGCAGTCAGTTTTTCCATTATTCTTTAGGGCTATTAGGTACCGATACCGGAAATCCTTGTTTCTCTTTTCTATATGACAAAAAAATCAACAAATGATGGTATAATGGCATTTGCTGAGAATTGTTTTACTTCCATTGAAGGATGATCTCCAACTGCTGAAGGAGTGCTTTTCGGGCCATGTTTTTGATTCTAGTCCTGTGGATTTTACTAGTGACTTGGGTGCCCGATTTGTTGTTCACCCAACAGTTCTGCAAATGTCTCATCCACCACGAATGGCATCATGGATAGCAAATGGCATTGCTTCTGGTCTTGATGCTCTCTTCCTCAGCAGGTTTGAGTCCCATCGTGCTGAGTATTGGCAGACTCTATACGGTTCAATTGTAAGTGTACAATAAACACCGTTGTTCAAGTTATTGCTTTCTGTTTTCTTGAAAAACAATTTAGTTCACTAATTACAAATCTTTTACAGAGGATGGGGGCCCCGTATCTCATATTATGCTCCGAAACTGATGATCTTGCTCCTTATCAAATTATCTGCAATTTCGCTCAAAGATTACAACAACTTGGAGGTGATATAAAACTTGTGAAGTTCAATGGTTCGCCTCATGTAGGTTAGTTTTTAAACTTAAGAGAAATTGCTCTTATTAGTACATGGTCATACCACAGATAAAAGCTTTAAACGGGGAACATATTTAGACTGAAAGAAAAGGGATGGCACAACGGGGCCTTATATATAATACGGGTAGTCATTCATTGATCTTCAAGAATTATGAAACATTAAGTTCGTGATTGCCTTGCACAAGTCCCGACAGCAGCGGAGTTTAGTGTCTTTTCCTGACCAAAATGCTTAAATGAGAACAAAGAGTTCAAAGGGATCACATGTTTATGATATGCAATTGAAAGAAACATTTTCTTGTCCAGACCCATGTTTGCATGATAAAAAAGGTTGCATATTTATCTTCAACATAAGCCTAGCTAATGCAGATGACTGTTTTAACTTCCTTTCATTTGTAGCAATAGTTATATTTTCTTGTATCTATAAATCAATCACATTGAAGTTTTGACATATCAACGTGTTCCAATTAATGGTCTTTACAGGTCATTATCGGCATTATCCAGTTGATTACAAGGCTGCTGTGACTGAGCTTCTTGGTAAGGCAGCTGCCTTGTATTCCCGAAATATTCAACAATTTGAGGGTGAGCGAATTGGATCAGCAGGGGTACAGGATGAAATCTCTGAGCCGATCTCCAATATCAGCAAAATAGCCTTAAGCCCAAACAAGAGCTTTCAGGGAACTCCTCTGGTGCAAAGCAGTAATTTCCTCTTGCCTAGTTTGATAGAATATTACGAAGGTAGAGATCTTGGGTCTGTGCAAGATGAGCAAAAGGAAGGTTTAATCCATTTGGCTCACCCTCCAAGCATCAATCTCCACGGGGTTCTTGGTCAAATCCTTTTCGACGCATGTGTTCCGAAGAACGTTGAAGGCTGGGATCTAAAGTCATCAGATTCCTCGAGCAAACACCTATATACTTCTCGGCGGAATTCCCATTTCAATCCAATCAAATGCATTCGAAGATCCAGGCTATAAACATATTCTGCTTTTCCAGCTTGAAGAAGGAATGCTTGCGAAGTGGGGCATAGAGCACAATGAAACTCCTAAAAGGATAGAAAAAAGAAGGGGGCAATGTGTGATTTATTAAATTTCTGTTTTGTGGAACAATAAAAGGTTAATTCTATGTTTTGAGCTGTTAGACCTGTGTTCTAACATTAACTGTATAGCGAATTTACCAGAAAAGCTCTAACTTTTGTCTGAATCTTAGCCCATCAAAATGGAAAAAGAACATAAGGCAACGGTTTCGCATATGAGATTTCTTTTAAAGTCGTATAATTCACAATCATATTATCAGAATTAATTATTATTAAAAATTAGCTAAATAATTAATATAACTCAAATCCACTACTGACCTGGAATTTAACAATATTTGCTCTATCGCCATCCCTACTACTCGTAGTAGAAGAGCGTAATTGTGTGAAGACAGTCATTTTCAAAAGGGTAAATTATCATTTATTTTATCGTTTTGTCATTAACGGTAACCATCACATGTAAAATTATCATTTCAAATGAAAATTTTAGGTTAAATTATATAATTGGTTCTTATATTTTTTTTGTTCGTTTTGAGTAATTTAATTTTTTTAAATTTCTTTGAACTTTCCTTTTTCTTCTTCTTCTTTATTTTCCGTTCTCTTCTCCTTCTCTATCTGTTTTCCTCCCTTTTCTTTTTCTTTTAACGTAATTTTCCTATGTTTTTTTTTTGTTAAAACTTATGCCTATACTTTTATTTTTTTGAACAATTTAATTTTTTCTTTTTATTTCTTTATTTTCCTTTTCTTCTTCCCCATTATTTTTCTCTCTTCTCATATTTTTTTATTGCAGAAATATAATCTTTGCCCACCAAATAAACCAAGTCATTGTTTCTTTTACATGATTCCTAAATTCACTGAAAATTGAATATCAATCATTCTTAATCAAATCTTGATTTGAATATGGCCTAAATTTGAAACTAAAATTAGATCTAACTAATTAATATAAAAAATCACATCCTTAATCAAATCTAAACTTAAATTGAATTCTTTATATTCAAAACAATTTTTTTGTTTCCTTTTATTTTATTTTCTGACGAAGAAAATTAAGCAAAAAATAAAGTTAATCTAAATATTCTTGGATTCCCAAACAAGCTTGATTGAAAATCGAGCATGGATGAACCAAAGAGAGAAAGGGAGCATGGAACCAACTTGGTTTGGGTAAATTTCGTATGGTGGTTGTTTTAGTCATTGAGGAATCCGTGAACCAACGTAGTTTCGAGAGGGGAAAATTGTTGTAGGTAAAATAGATAAAGTGGTCACAGGGGTTGGTTAGGAGGTTAAGGGAACAAGTTCGAGAAACTTTGTTGAGGATGGACTGCCATAAGTCACGACTGGCGAGGTCTTCGAGTGAGGCGAGTTTGTGAAATAGGTCATTGAGAGATCCCAATTGGTTCGTCAAAGCGATGATGGGCAATGAGGGTTTGTAATTGTGGGATGAGAATATACGAAGAAAGTTCTATTTTGGTTTCATTTTTCACCTTTTCTTTTTTCATAAACATAAAAAATTTTTAACAAATGAAAAAAATATATAAAAACTAGGTTAAAAGAGATGAAGGGACGAAAATAGAGGGAGAAGCAGAAGAGAATGGAAAATAAAGAAAAAAAAGAAAATTAAAAGAATATAAAAGAAAAAAATTAAATTGCTCAAAAAAAAATGGGATCAATCGTATAATTTAACCTAACATTTTGTTTGAAATGATGATTTAACGTGCCATATCAGCTTACCGTTACACCGTTAACGGCAATTAACAGCTCAGTGACTAAAATGTTACAACACGTTAACGTAAGTGACTAAAATATAACATTTCAAATATAAGTGATTAAAATATAATTTAAGTTAAAGAAAAGTGACTATTTTAATAATTTAACTTTTTCAAAATTTGATTTTGAAATTGATTGAATGGGTGGTTCAATCGAGGTAATAAAAAAAATGGAAAGGAATGAAGAAGTGAGAGGCCAACGGTCGAGTGGGGTTGTTGTTAAATCACAGCGCCAAAGCGCTTTTGATTTTAATTCTCAACAACATAACAATGGTGGTAGCAAAGGAGAAGATGATGTCCTACGAGGAAATCCGTCAGCAACGTGTGGAAGAAAACAAGAAAAGAATGGAAGCTCTCAATCTTCCACAGCTTTCTACACTTCTTCATACCCCATCTTTCAAACCCTCTCCGGTTCCATCTCTCTGCAATTCCTCCTTCAATTTTTATTTCTTTATTTTACTAAGGAGAAGCTCACTTTGTATAGTTTATTTAATCCAAACAGAGGAAACAGATGAAGCCTCGGACAGTTGAAAAACAATCGGTTGTGGTTAGAAGATCGAGTCGTGTCGCCAACAAACCCGCCCCGGTTTACCAAGAAGTGAGTGATTTCCTCGATTCTCTTTCATGGGTTTAGTTAAAAATGGGGGCATTTATCTTACCTTGATCTCTTTGAGTAGGTTCTTGTGGATAAAGTGATGATGCCTAGAAGGTAATGCTTGTTTGGATTTTTTGGTAGTTGTTAGTATTTGTAGGGTTTAATGACTTTTTGGTGGCAAATTTAGGGTATCTAAGCATAGGGATCTGTCAAACCGGGTGTATGCTTCAGATGAAGCTAGAGCAGAGGCTTTGGAGAAAGCAGAAAAATTGGAATCTGGTTTAGACCCTCATTTTCCTGTCTTCATTAAGTCCATGCTTCAATCACATGTTACCGGTGGATTTTGGCTGGTTTGTTTATCATTCTAAACTATTTCGTTCTTCCTTATTCAATCTATAGATAATAGTAGAGCTAACAATGCCAGCCACGACATGAAAATACAAAAAATGTCAACATTTATTCATCCAAATTATTAACCAATCAATAAGTCTACACATGAACAGGCATATATACACGAATTGTCATGATAGCTATGTAGCAGTATCATTGATTTACGGCTTCACTGTTAATATACATGTTCTTGTACAAAGCTTGGGATTTGGGAAACAAAATTGATAGTATTGGTTGGTTTTTGTATCAAATTTTGAACCACTCATATACTATAGGTTTAAAAAAGAAAAAAGGAAGGGAAAGGGGGTCTGTTCCTCATTAAGATCTGTGAGTTAATTCGATGACAGGGCCTACCGGTCCATTTCTGCAAGACAAATCTTCCCAAGCGTGATGAGGTCATGACTTTGGTAGATGAAGAAGGCCATGAGTATCCAACCATATATTTGGCTAAAAAAACAGGACTTAGCGGTGGATGGAAAGGGTTTGCAGTCGCTCACGGGTTGGTCGATGGTGATGCAATCGTGTTTCAGTTACTCCAACGTACAACATTTAAGGTGATTCCACTTAAATAGGGTCCTATATGTTTATTGCAGACTATCCCTTTCTGTTGTTATTTGCCCTTGTGTCTATGTGGATCAACTTCTGAGTCATTCTCACTGTGTCCTTTTATAGGTTTACATTATAAGGGTGAAGGGTTCGGAACAAAGTTAGCTGCTATAATGTTGGAACCATGCCAGCGGAGTCAGTTTAGGTAATGATTTTGGATAAATACTGCTAAAGTAAGATAATCATTGATATTTCTAAAGCATCAAAAATTAATTCAGCATTGTCAAAGTAGAGTATGTGCAGTAGAATCTTGATAAAGACACTTGCAATTTGTTTCATGCTTTTGCTAATCTTGTGGGATTGGGACCTACTTGAAGTTATTCGGAATGGGACATTCAACTTATTTCTCACTCCATTGACATCTTAAGCACATGTTTTTGCATATTAATTAATAAATAAATCTGTGAGAAAACTAGCAAGTCTATCACGCTAATATCTTCTGATTTATTAATATTAATGTTGCAGGTAAGACAGGGTTAGATGGAATTCCTTTGCCATTGCCTTTAGTTCATAGATCTGCTTAACCCGAAGACCTGCAATAGATTTAGCTGTAAGCTTAATCTTTAGATTGTGATTTCCATGTCCAACATTGACCTGCTATTGTTGGCATTATTTCCCCTAACTAGCACTTTATATTATTTTAATATAATATTTTTAGTGATGTAATTATATATTTTACTATCAATTACTTTATTTATGCGTGTATTATAAATTATATTTATTTTCATGTTTGCCATTATATTATTAATTGGTTACAAGATCTAAAAGCACATAAGTTGAAAATTATAGTAATAAAAAAATAATTAAAAAAGCATCCAAACTACAATTGTATCGGTTAGTATTATGTGATTATTTCATAGGTTTATGTTTGATAATGGTTTGTCCGCCCAACATGGGATGGGGTGCAACACACGGCAGTTCTGGTGTGACTTTAAATATAAATTTAGGAAAAGTTTTACTCTAGTTTAAATTATAAAAATGGTCACTTTTATTTGTCTCAAATTACATTTTAGTTACTTATATTTGAAATGTTACATTTTAGTCACTTACGTTATCGTTTTGTTGTGAAGTGGTCACTCTACCGTTAAATTCCATTACCTCCTTAATGGTAGTCCTACGTGGCAGTCCAAATGAATTTTAAATGTCAACTTAGATGTCTGGTTGTTAGGATGAAAATAGGTTTTTAATTAAATAAATTTAATTTGAACTATCACGTAGGACATCCAAGTTGGCATTTAAAACCCATTTGGACTGCCATGTAGGATCACCATTAGGGAGGTAACGGAGCTTAACGGTAAAGTGACCACATCGTAACAAAACAATAACGTAAGTGACTAAAACGTAACATTTCAAACATAAGTGATTAAAATATAATCTGAGGCAAATAAAAGTGACTATTTTTGTAATTTATTTAAGTTTATATTAGGGGAGTATCAAAATTTTTTAGAGCTATGAGATTATATCAAAATTATAATTAGGTATTTTGGTATAAATATAAAATTTTAAGAAAATATAGATATTTTTATGGATAATCATTAACAATTTGGTATTTATAATAAATGGGAGAAAATTATATTGTTTTGGTTAATAAGTGTTATCATTTTGTACCCAAATTTGACACATTTTTTAATGTGGTACATGCGTTATTATTATATTTTGTTTAATTTGATATCTGTATTTGACAAAAGTAATATATTTTGGTATTCAAAGGTAATTATTAATATTTTTAGTGTTTTAATTCAGGTTTTAGGGTTAATTTGATGAAATTTAATTGTTAATATTATTAACTAGTTATGAATTTTCATCAAATCAACTCTAAAATTCGTATTAAACATTAAAAGTTAATGTTGCTATCTTTAGGTACCAAAATATATAATTTTGGTCAAATACAAGTACTACATTGGACCAAAATATAACACATGTACCACATTAAAAAAAGTGTCAAACTCAAGGACCAAATTATGTATTAAGCTAAATTAAATAACTAAACATGTTTACATGAAAAAAAATTGGGATAACATAATGTGAAATACTAAAATTCCTAACATCCATTAGATTGTATTTGACAAATTAAACCCAAAATTAAACAAATTCACTATTAACATTAAATTTATTCTATTAAAAAATCATGAAAAATTCAAACATAATAATATTTAGCAATTAACTTTCATCAAATCAACCCTAAAACCCGAATTAAATACTAAAAGGTTAACAATTACCTTTGCATACCAAAATATATAATTTTTGTCAAATACATGTACCTAATTGAATAAAAAATAATGTTGGTACTACATTAGAAAAAAGTGTCAACTCAAGTATCAAATTATGTTTTAAGCCAAATTAAAATAACCAAATATGTTCACATGAAAAAGAAATTGGGATAACCTAGATATGAAATACTAAAATTCCTAACATTATATAATTAGATATTTTCTTAGATACAAAAAATTCTAAGGATACAAAAATTCCTAACGAATTACCAAAATTTTTAAGTGCATATTATTAGATATTTTGATATATACCACAAATTCTAAGGCGATACCAAAATTTATAAGATAATCACTAGAAATTGTGGTATACCAAAATTTCTAAGCGAATATCTTTAGATTTTTTGGTATATACCATAATTTCTAGGGGAATACCAATATTTTTATGGAACCTCGTAAGAAATTTTGGTATACCAAAATCGTGTTGTATAAGCTTATAACAAGATTTCTAACGAAATACCAAAATTTCTAAGAGGTTATCTTTAGATATTTTGGTATATACCTCAATTTCTAAAGGAATATTAATATTTCTATGGAACCTCGTTAGAATTTTGATATACCAAAATCTAATTTACAAGCCTATACCAAGATTTCTAATAAAATATCACTATTTCTAATAGCACATCCTTAGATATTTTGGTATATACCCAAATTTCTAACAAGATGGTATATCAATATCCGGATTTATAAACCTATACCAAAATTTCTAATGAAGTACCAATATTTCTATGGAAACTCATTATTGTTGGTACTTCATTAGAAATTTTGATATACCAAAATCGAAATTTATAAGTTTTTACCAAAATTTCTAAGAGCTTATCCTTCGATATTTTGGTATATACTATGATTTTTAATCAAGTATCCAAATTTCTAATAAGAGCATATCTTTAGATATACTGATATAGGTTTGTCAAGGTATACAAATTTTCTAATGAAGTACCCAATATTTCTATGGAACCTTGTTAGAAATATCGATATACCAAAATCTAGATTTATCAGTTTTTACCAAAATTTCTAATGAAATACTAAAATTTCTAAGAATTTATCCTTAGATATTTTGGTATATATATACCACAATTTCTAATGAAGTACCCAATATATTGGTATAGGTTTCTCAAGTTGTACAGATTTTCTAACAAAAATACTAAATTCCAAATCTTTTAGAAATAATTTTAAATATCGAAATTTTGGCAATTACAATGAAATGAATAAAATTATTTTGTTTTGGTTAATAAGTGTTATCAAGGAAACTAGTAATTTAATTGAAAGTATAACGAAATATCATAATATGAAAAAAAAATATAACCAAATACGAAATACCAAAATTCCTAAGATTATATAACTAAATATTTTGGTAAATAACAAAATTCGAAAACACATATCCTTAGGTATTTTGGTATATATCACAATTTTTAAGGTGATACCAAAATTTCTAAGGTAATTGTTAGAAATTGTTGTATATATATACACCACAATTTCTAAGAGAATATCAATATTTCTATGGCACCTCGTTAAAAATTTTGGTATACCAAAATTGTGTTACACAATATTTTACCAAAAATTCTAAGAGATTAACCTTAGATATTTTGGCATATACCACAATTTATCAGGGAATACTAATATTTCTAAGGAACATTGATAGAAATTTTGGTATTCCTTAGTTTGCTCATATTCTCTTTGTTGTGTAAAGAGAATAGTTAAGGTTTTTGAGGTATAAAACTTTAAGTAAATTGTAAAGAGTTTCTAATTGAGCCATAAAAGCTAAAGGGTTGTAGTTTAGCCACAAAAACTAGGAGGAATATTCTATCCTCGCCTTTGTGAAAATATAGAGATTATAAATGTTATACATTTTCCTTGAAAGGTAGCAATTTTTATAGTGAATTAGGAAAATCCTTAGTTAAGATATACTAACGTAGTGAAGGTAGTCAATTGAGGTAGAACTAATATAAATTGAATTGCCCAAACTATTCTCCATTCTTATTTATTTTGGAATAGTTTGTAGAAGTTTTTAAAACACCAATTCACCTTCGGGCCTAACAATTTTTCATGAATATAGTGGGCCTAAAAATTTTTAAAATAAAAAAAATTAATTGATTTTTTCAATAGTTGAATGGATTAAGTCTAACCATAATATGTTGTTGGTGCTATGATAGTGAATTCATCAAGTTGCAATTCATGTTCTTCATCTATTGACATGTCATAAGGAGTATAATATGAAATATCTTCATGCCTTGTCTGTAACGCACGAGTAAAAGGATGATGAGAAGGACCCAACCCTACTTGAATAAAATCAACTAAACCAACTTTAGGAATTGGACTTTGTAAGGCCACTAATATATCGACGATAGATTGGTTTTCTACACAAAAATTTCAATACTATTAATATTGTGATGCATGGTATACAATTGTGTTTTTAACTCACGAATTTTAGTTTAGAGGTAGTGGCATAAGCAACACAAACTTGTCCTAAGCTGTATGAGCAATTCTGCACCAACTATTTGAGGAAGGATCAACTCTGAAATAAACGTAACGGTCCAACTAAGTACCATATGATTGTGACAAACCCTTAATGCATAAGCTGGATTGATTTGAAAATTGGTTGTAAGTTGAGACGAAATTTCCTTCGAACCATCTACATGATGTTCAACAACAAAAACTTGAAGCATAGGTATAAATTCTATCTTCCAAAGCAAACAGTTTGTAGATGTGATTTTCAATAGGATCTGGTGAAAGACATTAGGAAAAAGGATGAAGATAAACTTGAAATAGGTGTCACATCCATAACAGAAGTTTAAGTGGAGACAAATTGTTGCTCCAAGTCTAACATGATGGATGAATTGATAAAAGAAGAAATAGAAAAGATCAGGTAGATAGAGTTTCAACTTGAAGCTTATGATACCATGAAAAAGAGTAAATTCTCTCTACTTTTAGTAATTGTTATAAGAATGTATGTATATATATGGTTAAAATATAAAAATTTGGAATTTAGTCCTTATGTAACACCCTATACCTAGCCTGGTCGCCAAGCCCGAATATCAGGATGCCACACCACCGTTTCATGTCATAACCAACAAGTAAAAGCTCATTTTAACATAACATCCATCAGTTTGCTATTCACATCGGTCTTAAGTCAATCATATTAGTTAGTTATCATTATCACATGCTAAACTTATATTAAATAGTCTTATAAACATATTAAAACATGCATAAGGTCCATTTAGCAAAATTCTCAAATCAGGTCCGTAAGTATCGATACTGACACTAAGGTATCGATATTTTCTTTAAGTGGTATCGATACCACCTGAAAAAATGATACCAAACTTGCATTCTATTTCTCGATTAAAAATCAAAGTCTCGAAAATTATCGGTACCTGTCGTGAAGTATCGATACCAAATCTCTATTTTGACTTCCTGCACATTTCAAAATACAAAGGTATCGATTTTAAGACCTGATTATCGATACCTCTGCTCTAAACCTAAAAAATGCAACATACATAAAGCAATTAATCCGTTTCAATTTAGTTTCTAAACATCATACATCAATTACTTCAACAAATAATCATTCAACGGGCTAATTAACAGTTTAACTCGCAAAATCGTGTTCGAGCAAGTAACGTCAATCCATTCTTATCTTCATGAACCCAAACATCACAATAACATGTAATCCTTATAAACTGAACCAAAAACCAACATAATGTCTAGAAATCAACAGGGCTATAACGAGTCTACCACATTGTCTTTTTCCCCAAAACGTAAATAAATATAGAACACCTACGAAATAATGCAAAAGTCTTGCTTGGATCACCCCTCGAAAACCACAACGCTCACACCGACACACAACTAATCTGTAATGGTTAAAGAAGGGAGTGGGTGAGCTTAACAAACTTAGTGAATGCCTAGAACAACTACCATGCAAACAGTTCATCAAGCATTAACGAAACAACCATATAGCATAACCTTAACAATTCCAACTTTAGTGTTATAATATACTTACTCGTGCAGTATTATTAGTTCTTTTACATGGTGAACATATTCACTTTTAAGCATATAGCATATTTCACATATAGTCACCTAACATACAAGCATATATCACCATACTTATATAATCTCATGACGTTTAAGCATATGTCATAATACTCGTAAAATCACATAACATTCAAACATATACCCCAATACTCTAAAACATCTTTATAGATAAATTGCATAATGGTCACATGTCATATAAACAGACATTACAATACACACATATTCATAAGTTAAGATAAATTGGCACTTGAGCTATGAAACATAAAAGTGAGCTCTATAATCACTCATCGGATACACAGATCTCCAACACACCAAACATAGACTCATAGAGTCAAACATGTCCCAAAAGTG
>CM025142.1:12599248-12609501 GCA_013467495.1 Gossypium gossypioides
TTCTCTCAAGAATTGGATGGATTAGGAAGTGATTTGTTGTGATTTTGTTTTCTTTTTTTACCTGCCCCTTACATGGTTTCCATTTTCTTGGTTACAGACACCTTGCCAGATCCGTTCCCATTTTCTCATAAGCGGAATGTACAAGCAGAAGAGATGTATTGTTTAGATTCTTCCTTATCCTCTATGAAGTCATTTGTCAGTAATGGAAAGTTCTAAGCCTGATCCAAATGCAGCACAAGTAGAGCCTATAATAGATAATGCAGCTTTAGCTTCATCAGTTGTTATTGATCAAACTGAGATAGATCTACAGAGTAGAATGATGGAAGGTTCTAGGTCTGGAAGAATATATGAGAGTTCAGATGAAAATCTATCTAAAAATAATGGTGTTGAAGATTCTGAAAATGACCATATTGCACCAGCCAGTGAGCTTTCTTCACCCCCTATAGATGTCACCACGGTTGCTATTGAAGGTACACATGGTGTTTCTGATGGTCAGAAACCTCAACAAGCTGTTGTCGATGGTGACAATGACATGATTTTGCCTTCTGCTTCCTCCAATAATTCTGCTGATGGATCCATAAAAGACACTTTGGATGGACAACAGAGTCAAGGTAATGGTTCTCTTGGCAGTTCTCCCAAGGTCAATGACTCTGAGGTAGAAGATGCTAAAAAGGGAGATCATCTAGTCCAAGTCCGTAATCTTGTTTTGCCTCGTAAACGGATTATCACTTCTAGTTTTGAATCCCCAAAATCTGGTACTTCAACACCGACAAAAGAAGGTGATTTAAATAAAGTTCATATTGATACAGCTGCAACTTTTGAATCTGTTAAAGAAGCAGGTTCCAAGTTTGGAGGAATTGTTACATGGAAATCCAATAGAACACAAACTGTTGAGGTATATTAATTAGACATATTTGTAGTGGTATTTATGTCAAAAGAAATTCTATGCTGTTGCAATATGTTTTTGTCTTGTTCGTGTCCGCTAAATGTAATTTTTTTTGGCTGGGCAATAGAGACGCAAGCTTGCAGTCCAAGACCTTGAGAAACTAGAGGAGGATATGGTTGTGTATAAGAATCGGTTAGTGGATGCTGAAGAGGCAAAAATGCAAGTATTACAAGAGCTGGACAGCACAAATAGACAAATAAATGAGCTAAAGCTAAGCCTGGAGAAAGCACAAAATGAAGAGAATCAGGCAAGACAAGACTCTGAACTCGCTATGCTGAGAGCGGAGGAGATGGAACAAGGGATTGGTGATGAGGCTAGTGTTGCAGCAAAGCAACAGCTTGAGGTTGCTAAAGCTAGGCATGCAGCTGCTGTTGCGGAGCTGGAATCTGTTAACGAAGAGTTGGAAACATTAAGAAAGGGATATGCTTCTATGGTGACTGAGCGAGATATAGCTATTAAGGAAGCTGAAGAGGCCAAATCTTCTTCAAAAGAGGTTGAGAGGACAGTGGAAGGAATGACTATAGATATGATGGCCACAAAGGAGTCTTTAGAGTCAGCACAGGCTACCCATGTGGGGGCTGAAGAGAAAAGAATTGTAGCAGCCATGGCCCGAGACCAAGATACTCACTATTGGGAGAAGGAACTAAAACAGGCTGAAGAGGAGCTCCAGAGACTCAATCAGCAAATCCAATCAGCAAAAGACATGAAACCAAAGCTAGACACTGCTTCAGCACTGCTACTTGATTTGAAAGCTGAATTAGCTGCTTATATGGAATCTAAGTCCAAGTTGGAAAATAATGGATACCTCAGCGATGCGTCACAGACACAAGAGAGAAGAACTCACACTGATATACCAGCTGCGGTTGCTTCAGCAAAGAAGGAACTTGAAGAGGTGAAGCTCAAAATAGAAAAAGCAACTACAGAAGTGGATTCTTTGAAGGTGGTTGCTGTTTCATTGGAATCAGAGCTTGAAAAGGAAAAGTCTGCTCTTGCCTCCATGAAGCAAAGAGAAAGCATGAAAGAAAAAGAGGCCAGAGATAAAATGGAGGTAACCAAACTACTGCAGCAGGCAGCACAAGAGGCTGATGAGGCCAAGTCAGTTGTTGAAATGGCTAATCAAGAGCTAAGCAAATTAAAGGAAGAGGCTGAGCAAGCAAAGGCCGGAGCAGGTACCTTGGAGAGTAGATTACTTGCAGTTGAAAAGGAGATAGAGGCAGCTAAGGCTTCAAAGGAGTCAGCTTTAGTTGCTATCGAAACATTGCAAGACACCAATAATGTGGATTCATCAGATAGTGTAATTCTTTCCTTAGAAGAGTACTATGACCTTAGAAAACGTGCATATCAGGTAGAGGAGCAGGCCAGCATGATCGCGGCAGCTGCCGTTTCTCAAATCGAGGAAGCTAAGCAATCCCAGTCAAGAAGCTTGGTAAAGCTGGAAGAAGTAAATCGAGAGATGGCTGAAAGAAAGGAAGCACTAGAAATTGCTTTGGAGAAGGCTGAGAAGGCCAAGGAAGGGAAGTTAGGTGTAGAGCAGGAATTGAGACAATGGAGGGCTAAACATGAGAAGCGCCGAAAGGCTTCTGGATCGAGTCATGGAGGAAACCCTCCAAGGTCAAGTTTTGAGGGAAAGAGACAAAGCAATAAGGTTGAACCTGTAACCATGTCTCCTTCCAGCACTCTGGATACCTCCAAGGCAATCTATGGGCATAACAAAGAATCTGAATCATCCCCAGAGACAGTGGTTGTAAAGAAAAAGAAAAAGTCACTCTTCCCCAAGATTTTCATGTTCTTCTCCAGAAAAAAGGCAAGCTTTTCAAAAACCAAGTCCAAGACCAAGTCCAAAACCTAGTAAGCTTCTTGGGTATTGTGATTTCACCTCGCTTCTTTTTCTTTTCTTGGTTGTTAAGGTGGCCATTACTGTTCATCAAAGAGTTTACTCTGAGTGTAAATTCTATTGATTCGTTGATGTATGATAAAGTTGAGGATATACTGAGAAGGGTTTTATGGCTGGAGAATCTTAAGAATAAAGGTGGTTCTATTCTCTATTGGCTTTGATATAAACTGAAGTTTATTATGAATGAAAAACAACTTGGTCTTCTTTGCCTTATTCATAGGCATGTTAATTTTAAGAAGTTAATAACCCATACATAGGGTAATTTGTGTATATGTATTGCTCTTTTATTTTTTCTGTTAACTATGTAAACATAAACCTGAAATAAATGATCCATCGTGTTAAAATTGTTATATTATATTCATTCATCTATTTTCGTGTTTATTACATATGTCAGGTTGAAAAGTAATTGGTTTACAAGTCTTAACTCGATTGGCATCGATATTGTTGTTAGTATTCCATTTTTGTGAAAGCCCTGTTTGGATGCCATTGTTTACCAGCTGTAGGCCTTGAAATCATAAATCTTCTATTGCTTACAGCAGTTGAACAAAGAATAAATAGTAATAAAAATGGGGAAGTAGGAGTAATTTACATTTGCATCAAAGTATAAGCCAATGGCAAAAGTGAAGAAGACAGACCCGCATTTGGTTTTGAGGTTCAAGAAGTAGAGTTAGCAAGGGTTTGAATGATGGTCTTTTGCCATGGATTTGAAAGGTGCTCCACAAGGTTATCAATTGGACCTGCATGTGTCACGTAAGCTTGCACAAAGATGCCTAGCATGGCTATCATCGCCAGTCTTCCTGCATTGGACACCTGGTTTCAGAACAAAATGAAAACACACACACACACACACACACACACACACACAATAATGATGGAGGAAATAGGCAAAGCAGACCATTTTTTATCTCTTTCAGCTTCCATTCATGAGCATTTTTAATATCTTTGGCCAGACCAAGTGGATTTAGCAGTGGACCTCCAGGGTAGCTGTTTACCATGAAAACAAAAAAGTCTCTTTAAGTTTGATTTCCATTTTTAGAGATTCAAGCAGCGAATGGGATATGATTCTCTAAGGATCCTCAAAAACATACCCAGGTTCTAAACCTTCCAGTGCAGCTTCCAATCCAAAGAAAGATCCTTCTTTGGCTTGAGAACCTGGATTAATGAAATCCATGTATCTTTTAGTTTCAGCAAACCTGTCCTCATCAACATCAAACCAAGCAATTAGTCTATATACAAAATGCATAGTTTTTTACTAAGTAGATAAGAAAATTGTGGCGTATATAGTATTATACCCCATTAAAAGAAACTGAACAACAATCAAAGTTCTTGTGCTAGCAAATTCAAATTTCACTGCACCAGCTTCATACCAAACTGGTAAATTGCTGATCCCTGTAACGCGTAGTAACTGCAAAATATAAAGTGAATAAGTTCCACCAAGCCCCAATAACAGTAATCCATGGAAGAATAACTTACATCAGTGAATAGAATTCCAGCAACTCCAGCCATGGCAAAGCGAGCATGGACCAACTCTGCCTGAACATACCATTTCAAGCTCTTGGGATCTTCTCCTAGGCCAAGTGGGTCAAACCCATAATCACCAGCCAAACTGGATTTACGAAACAACAAAAAGAAGGTCAAAAACTGAGAAACCAGTGTAAATTCTATTATTGTGTAGGGAACTTCGTATGGAACACTGGCTCACGTTCCATCCAAATATGGCGGAGGGTCAAGTCCAGGGAGCCATGTTGGCCGCTGCTGAGCTTGAACTGCAACTTGTGGATAACGCTGAGGGGCAAAAGTAGACCAAAATGTGGTTGCTGAGCCCAACGAGGGTTTGTATATTTTGTTGTGAAATGTGGGTGAAGAAGAATAAGAACAAGGTTGAACAAGGAAGCCTCTTCCAACCGCAACCGCCATTGTTGTGTTGATTGTTTCCTTATTTGCCTCTTCTTTCTTCTTTTGTATTTCTTTTTATGTTTGCTTATCAGTAAATCTTATTGGAGGCATTCATGGCGTCCACGTCATATTAAAAAATTATTACAGTTAAATATATAGAAAATGGCACCATATGTGGAAAACATGATAACACAGACCCACTCGCCCCTTCCTAGCCATTGGGTTTGGATATATGGATTATTGGACCTATTGAAAGTTATCAACCAGCATAGCCATTCACTTTTGAAGCCATAACTGCTACATTTACAACTAAATAAAACAATAGTAACAACAATTAACTAGCGAAAGGGAGATCATTACAATAGTAGTGTTGCCAGATACACATGCAAGCCAGCTTAATCTAACAAGGAAAATAACAATTGTGAAAAGAAAAATACAGTTGAGAAGCTGTACAAATGCAGCAGCGACTTCTTTGGTAAATTTGGAAAGTTACAAATTAGGGAAGAGTGGTAGTGGAACAAATAACTGCCTGCTTGAAATGCTGAACGAACGGACTCTTAGAGGGGTGGCAACAACTAGTGGGGCTTCATGAGAGTCAGTGACTGCAAACTTATCATGCACGAAACGATTGTCAACAATGGAGTCATCCCTAAGGACTCTAACAGCTCTTCAAGCCCTCGTGAATATGGTAGCATGCGTGAGATCCGTTTTTCACCTGTTGGAAGTTCCATGTTACACTAAACTTGCCTACTGTTCCGACTAGATGGTGCTCTTGCTTCCTGTTCTTGGTGACCTGTGTCATGCAGCAACACAAATGATTAGAAGATTTCATTTGTGAAACTAAGAAAATGTCGGAAAGAACAACAATCTGAGACCTAAAAGGGGAGAGGAACTGTTGCAAGCACAATGTACGCTATCTATTAAGTGACAATGGAGTCTTTCCGTACTCTATAGTCCTTTCCACCCTCCTCAATCCTCATGCCATTCATCATCCTTTAGTAGTGCACTCTATGAAACTTGATTAAAGAACTTTTAAGGATAGAGATGGCATAAAAGGCATGTTGATTGTATGTTGCAGAGGCAATCAGATTTCCAAGGAATAAAGTGGCCTAGCCGCTTTAATATTGATGTTTAACCAAGTTGGACAAAGGAATGCAACAAAATGAGAAGTGTGTAGACCTTAAAACCAAGTTCACAAATCAAGCGTGAGAAGAATCTTCAAAATCATGTTAATGATTCAGCATATTAGACAACTGAGGCAACAAATCCAAATATCATGTTTCCACCAGGGGACAATGAAATTGATGCAACATGTGCAATTGGAACACGCAAACTGGATCAGTTTTTAGATCCTTAACCTCGGAGTTTATATAAAATAACATACTGGATCAATGCCGTAAGTAACATATCAAAAAATAATGCAATACGAAGGAACCAAAATTCAAAAGGATATCAAACAACTCCAGCTACCTATTCAAAATTTAAAAAAACAAAAAAGACACTGGTAATATTCTGCCAACTAAGCACTTCCTTCAAGATTAGATGGCCAATTAGTAATACCTACATCATGTATATTAAATGCAGCTCAGCAGCTAAAAGCACAAGCAATAGGAAGTTAAAACCTGAATAAGAGGATATGCATGCTTACCCATGAAAGCTGAGCATTTTTGAACTTGTTATTGGCCCCTGCTAAATGTGAATCCAGGGGAGTTAGCTTCAACAAACTTGGAGCTCTATCCTGTTCCCCAAACGCCCACTAAAACCTGTCTTTGTCTTTCCATCCTTGTTGGCAAAAAGGGTGCAAATAAGGATCAAATAGGTACCAGTTGATCCAAATACTTCCCATCAAAGGTAACATAAACATGAGTCCTGGGAAACCCAAGGTCAGGAAAAGTTGTTCTTGCCTGTCTCATAGAGTTGGTTGAATAAAATTGAATCTTCCCATTGAGAGATCCAACAGCAGTAGAGCCATTCCGAGGGCTTGCAAAGCATTGGAAGTTAGTCCCTCTTGAAAATTGATGATGCCCTTATACCCAATTCAAAACAGGGTTACTAGTAGCAAGATTCTGAACCATCCCATTTTGGTCTATTGTATCCACCAGCAAAGCCTATTGTCATAAAAATGCGGTTTCTGATGGGTTCCAATTGTGATCCCTTGCTATCATTTCTGATATACCTCATTGAAATATCAGCCCCATCTTTCCCGAACTTCCATTCAGTAACAATCTTTCTGGTCTCAATATCCAGCTGATGAAGCCCTGTTGTGTGAGGCTTCTGAATCCCAGATCTTAGAACTCATTAGAAGCACATTCATCTCAGCTTTCATAAGAAGTCCCTTTTTTGGCATCAAATGCACCAAATACAAAGAACTCTTTGGATTCCCATGATCAAAACTTACATAAACACCTTTGCCATGAATCCCATTTGCAAAATTCTTAACTTGGACACCAGAATCACCAACCAAGAAACTATGATCCAATACCCCCAAAGCCAATCTTTGTATCCCTTCATATGCCACCTCCTCAGACTCCTCTCGAAGATCCTGATTTGCCGTCACTGGGTCGCAGATTGGGGAATTCTCAAGGAAGCATCCTCAGTATCTTCCCAGATAGAATCATCAGCTGCTTCAGGCTTTTCCCGACCAGTAAAATTTGCCCCATAAACCTTAACCATGTTAGCATCATCAAACTCAAACCCATGTGTATTCTCAAACAAACAATCATTAAACTTTCTAACAAAGATTCTATAAACTTCATCACTAAAAAACTTCATTGCCCAAACTCCCTTTGCTATGAAATCAACCAAGGTTCATCTCTAAAAGTTTTCGACTGCATTTCCACTTTAATTTTGTTACCAACCTTCAAAACCCACCAAGATTCCTCGTTTTCCTCCTCGTTACTCTCTTCTTCTCCATCCAGACCAATGATTTTCAAGAAGGGTAAGATGTGAGCTTCTCGAAAGTGATCCATTTGGCTTTAGGGGTGTTACTGCCAATGTGAAGGTAGAGCTTAGCTTTTTTGGGTTACTCAATGGGCAATTTAACAGGTTACAGGTTATTTTATCATTCCTGGTCCAAGCTAGTTCTAAGGTTCTTCTTGCAAGACATTGGCGGCAACATTATGAAGTCAGCTCAATCAGGCTAGTTCCTGAACAGCCATCCCCTCCAGTGTCCTTCATAATTTGCCTCACTCTTGCTACATCATCCCACATCCCTTTTGAAGCATAAAGATTTGACATCAAGACATAAAGGCCACCATTTCTGTGGTCCAAAAGATACAATTTCTTGGCTAAATATTCCCCAAGTTTGACCTCTTGGTGGATGCAACAACCGTTGAGCAAAGCTCCCCACACTGCAGAATCTGGCTCGGATTCCATATTCCTGATGAATAACAATGCTTCCCCAAAGTAGCCACAACGGCTAAGCAGTGCAACCATGCTTGCACAGTGTTGAAGGCCTGGTGATATGGCAAATTCTTCTACCATCATCTGGAAGTATCTTCTTCCTTTATCAACATTGCCACCGTGGATGCAAGCAGCTAAAACACCCAAGAATGTGATTTTATCAGGCTGTAACCCTCTTTTTTGCAATTCAGTGTAGTGATTAAATGCTTTGTTTTCGAATCCGCCTATACCATAGCCTGTAATCATTGTATTCCATGTTGCCAAACATGGTTCTTTGATGCTCTTGAAGATTCGTTCAGCTAGCTCAATGGTTCCACACTTGACATACATGTCTATAAGAGCAGTACCAATAAAATCTTCCATTTCTAGGTTATTCCTAAGGATAAAACCATGAAGCTTTTTACCAAACTGTAAATAACCCAATTGTGAACACCCAGATAGCATAGTAGCAATGGTGATGGCATCTGGTACATGTCCATACATCCTCATTTGACAAAATAACTCCATGGCATCGCCAGTTCTTCCAGCCTGCACACAACTGGATATTATCGAGTTCCAACTGATTAATGGTTTTTCCTGCATCTCAGAGAACAAAGAGAATACAGCGTCTATATCATTGAACCTTGAATACATGCTTATTAGCCCATTTGCAACCAAACAATGTATGAAAAGACCAGTCTTTATTCCATAACCATGAAAAGCAAGTCCAATAGCAATGTTGGAAGGATTTTTAACCCCATGGAGAATGCTAACCATTGCAACTTCATCCAATTCCATATCGAGCATCTGACTCCGAGTAAAGCATGGTACTACCTTATCCATGTTCCCTTTCTCAGCATAGCTTGAGACAAGAGCAGTCAAGGAAACCAAATTTTCTTGAGACAATGACTTATGAAGCAATTCAGCAGATTCACTATCTCCACATTTCGCATATACACAAACTAAAGAAGCAATCACAGAAGCATTGTTTACAAAACCGACTTTAATAGCAAAACAATGAAGAGTTTGAGGGTCTGCATTAGCAGATAGAAGGCTCATAAGTGTTACAGAATTAGCTTCCAAAGCTTGCGCTCTCATTTTATTGAATAAAACCATCGCTTCATCAAACAAACCATTTTGTCCATAAGCACCAATCATGGTATTCCAGGAAACTACAGTTTTTTCTACCATTTCTTCAAACAAAATTTCTGCCCCTTCCAAGTCCCCACATTTTGCATACATCGAAGTAAGCGCATTTTTCACCTTAGAGTCCTTATCTAACCCAGCTTTAACTCCAAATCCATGAATAGATTTCCCTTGAAACGCTAACTCAAGCCTCCCGCAAGAAGGAACCAAACCAACCAACGTCGTAGCTTCAGGCCTGAACCCCTCTCTGACCATTTCAATGAAAAGATTAAAAGCAAAAATATCGTAACAATTTTTTGAATACCCGGAAATCAAGGCATTCCAAGCAACCACATCTCTGTCAGGCATTTCTTCAAACAAAAAGCGAGCATTTTCAATGCAACCCAAATTTACATACAAGTTAAGAAGACCAGTTTTAACGTACACAAGTTGAATAATGCTGGATTTGAATAAATGGGTATGTATTTGATTGGCTTCTATCTTAGATTTAAGTGAATTTGAAGCAAAGGAAGATGAAGCTGAGGCCTTGATGAGAAGAGAGAAAGTGAGATCAGATGGCTTTAAATTGGATTGTAGTAACTGACGAAAAATAAGTAAAGAAGGCTTCAATGCTTTAGTTTGAAGCTGTGACTTTAGTAATGAATGGAAGAAACAGAGACCAAATGAATTACCCAAGCTCATACTTGGGACTTTTGCCCTTATCCTTAAAGTTTACTTTTGTTGTTGATGAAGGAAGGTGGATAACAAGACTTGTAAGGATCATTTCACTCCATATCAGGAGAAATTCTTTTTCTTTATCAATCGAGATGATGTAACGAGGTAGGAGGTAGTAGGGGGACTTTCAAATAAATTAAAGGAGTTGAATTATTCGAGTAAATTTAGGGTCTGTTCGATTGCCAGTAAAATGTTTTCCGTAAAATGATTTCTGGAAAATGTTTTATTTTTTTGTAAAATGATTTACTGAAAAATATTTTCTGGTGTTTGATTGAA
>CM025142.1:12621282-12644931 GCA_013467495.1 Gossypium gossypioides
TCAAATTGATCCTAAATATAAAAAATTCAATAAATTTAGTCCTTCATGTTTACAAAAATTTTCATTTTAGTTCTTCAATAAATTTAGCCCTCAACATTTACAAAATGACAAATTTTGATTTTAAATTTTTTTCTATATTTTTAGTTTTTTTTTAAAATATGTTAGATTATGTTGGGAAAAGTTAAATTCATTTTAACATGGATAAAATCCCAGTAGATTCGATTGAATCTGGAATAGTAATGGGTATCAAGAAATTTCTGCTAATAGAACCATCTATGGTTTATTTGCTCTAATAGATTTTATTCTGGAAAAAAAAAACTTGATTCTAATTTTAAAATTTTAAAATTTCTTTTCCAATCAACTTTAAGACTTTCTTAATGCAAAAATGGTTTTTTCAATTAGACTTTGTGTCACTTGTTCTTTATTTGGTTTCTTTGGTAAGTTTGAACTTAGATGTTACAATTTGAACTATAGGCTTGGGGCTATAATTTTGTAGTTGTTCAGTGTCATTGATTAACTTGTATTATGCTTTTTATATTTTAGGCTTGGGAGCAACAGGATACTTGGTAGCTTTGTTGAGTCACTATCTACATTGAAGGGTTTTACAACTACAACTGCTCAACCTAGGCAACCTTTTGAGATTTTTGATTTTGCTCAGGAAATAGGTTGTTGCTTGCAGTACATGTAGAATTATAAACAAGATCTTGCTAAAATTTTAGCGGCCAAGGAACTTGAGCAACATTCCTCTGATTTTAAATTAGAGTTAACTCGGCCAGCATTGCCACAGTGGTTGCAGAATGCTAAGTCCCTTTATAGTGATATCAAAATTGTAAACCAGGCACAGGTAACAAGCTTATTAGTTTTTTTTTTGTGCGCATTTGTTTTGTGTTGAATATTTGCAAAGGTATTTTTTTCTTTTTCCCATTTTATCGAAGCTTTGTTTTTATGTGTCATGTTATATACAGACTAAGGATCAATATATGATACAGATCCAAAAGTCCTAAGAGTTGTAGAATAAATGGAACAATACATGCTTGTGTCACGGGCTGCGGATCAAAGCCTATGACCATTGCGCACAGGACGTCCCATAGAGGTTAACAAATTAAATGGGGTTCATTTGACCCGCTTGAACTGGCTCGACTCATAGAATATATGAAGAAGCCCATCTACTTGAAGCCTTGGTGGCCTAATGAAACACTTTAGTAAAACTAGAGTTACTAGGGTAATTAATGTAAATCCTAATTGATAAAGATATATAAAGTTTAAACCCCTTAAGACTCTCATCTTGTAGATAAGCACAAATCTTGATAGTCGATGTAACTCAATCTATACCATTGAATTTGGGAGAGCTCAATTATGAATAGAGGCTTTTCTTCTCATTTGTAATCACTCGATTGTAAACCTTCAAAGTAATAGAATATTTAAGAGAGAATTTACTCAAACACTTAGTGTGTGCTATTTTTCTGTGGCTTTTTGTTCATTCGTGACTTTTTTTCTCTTTTGAGTTTGTTTTTTCTTTCTTTCAGTGCCTTAGAGAATTTCTATCAATAATTTTCCTTTTTCGAGTGTTAGGTTGGATTAGGTGGATTTGAACCCAAGAAATTGCCTAAGGCCGTACAATTTTCCAAACTAAAGTTCTATCCCCATGACAGTTGGTATTAGATCTGTTCGAAGGTGCCAATTGAGATGACAAAAGGAGGAGAAAAGTAAAATATCCCGATGGAAAACCGTGGGTGGTCCAAGAGAAATAGCAGATTGAAGGATATGCTATCGCCATTGGGAAACTGAGTCATTTATCTCGAAGAATACATGGGTGGTGTGAAGGAAACACTCGAGGTAGTTGAGGGACGCATCGATGAGTTAGACTTAATAAGAGTGTAGCTCAGAGACTATGTGGCAGAGGCTCTCATTTCCAGTTGGGATGCGATGAGAAAAAGCCTCAATGCCTCTATGGATGATCAGAATGAGAAACTAATAGAGAATAATGATGCTCCCATGGTAACGACTTTGAAGGAACAAGTTACGGAGCTCAAGAGACAGCTCACTATTTGTAAAGTTGCTCTGGGTAATGGCATGTTGGTTTTGGCTCCTAAATAACCAATAATGGATGACCCCAAGCAAAAGAGTTTAAGAGGACGAGGTCCACAAGAGATGTGGACAATTTTCTCTAGGGATGGAATAATACTTCCGTGCGATGGTCATTGAGGATGATGCCACTAAGGTAAACATTGTTGATATCTATTTTACTGATGTCGCTCTCTTGTGTTGGGGTCATAAGTCCATAAATGAGAAACGAGGTGGGGATGCAATTGAAACTTGGGAGGAGTTTCAAAAGGAGTTCAAGAAGCAACTTTACCCACAGTATGCTGAGAATGAGGCTCGACCTAAGTTGCACCAGATTACACAACAATGCATTATTTAGGAGTATGTTCAAGAGTTTAGTGAGTTGATGCTTCAAATCTCTGACCTAAGTGAGAAACCAACATTCTTATAGTTCGAAGATGGGTTAAAGCCTTGGACGAAGCAAGAGTTGCGTCGACAAGGTATCATTGAGATTACTATAGCCATGACTGAAGCAGAGTCCTTTCTCGAGCTTGGTCTGAAGAAAGACAAGTTCAAGTCTTCCAAGCCCAAAGAGACAAACAATGGTGGGAGAAACCATGAAGAAGATGGAAATGAGAACGATGGCAACGTTAAGAATTGTGGCAATGGGAAACCACCTAATGGGAAGTGGAAGTCGAACAACAAAATGAAGGGGCCAGTGAAATGCTTCATTTGTAATGGTTCGCATATGGTGAGGGACTACCCAAAAAAGTGTATGTTTTATGCCATCAAAAAGGATGATGTACTAGACAATGCAATGATGAGACTTAGTTCGATTGTGTATTCTGTCGAAGCCAATGGGGTCAAAGAGAATGAGAAGAAGCCAGTAAAGTGCTTCTTATGTAGTGGTTCGCATAAGATGTGAGACTATCTAGAGCGATCTAAGATGTCCGCAATTAGTAAAGAGAATGAAGTAGAGCATGTTGAGAGTGAGGCTTTAGAGCTTAGGTCGATGATATTCAATTCTACTAAGGCGAAGAGGAATCACAAGCAGAAAGGGTTGATGTATGTAGACATCAACATTGCAGGTCAAAAAAGGAGTGCTCTTGTTGATATAAGGGCATCAGACTTATTCATATCAGAGAAAGCCATAGGTAAACTTGGTCTCTAAGTTAGCAAAATGACCAAGAATATCAAGACCTTAAATTCTGATGAGGTACTAATTGTGGAAGTAGCAAAAAGAGTTGAGTTATAGACTGATTAGTGGAAAAGCAAGAAAGACTTTGAGGTATTTCACTTGGATGGTTACGATTTTATTCTTAACTTGAATTTCCTTGAAAAGATTAATGCTTTGTTGGTTCCTTTTGTCGATTGTTTATGTATCTTAAATACTTAAAACCATCAATGCATTGTGTTGGTAAGTTAAGACACAAGAGGTGGAACCAAGGTATTGTCAGCTATCCAGCTAGTTAAGGATGTTCTGTGTGGTAAGAACATCAACTTGGTGGATTGGGGTGCTAAGGAAGCCCCTTTAAAAATTCTAAAGAGGCAACAAACTGATATGCTGCCTGTTGAGTTATCAGTGGGGCTACACCTATGAGAGAGGTAGGTTGTGCATCAATATGGGAGAAAAGTAGTAATGCAAACTGGGCAATTAGAGCAAGTAAATGCAACGGGCGAGGTACATCTCACACACTTTCCTAGAGTTTTGCATTTTGACTTACCATTGGCTTAGCAAAGACACAAGGGCCCTTTTAGAGTTCTAAAATGGGTAAGCCGAGGGGTTTACAGACCAGAGTTAGTAGTAATACTCAAGATTAACCCTGTTGGAAAAAATATGGTTCAAAAACGGTTTTCTTGCACAATAGAAAATTAAAATTTTGACAATCGAGCCGATTTGTGATATTTATAGCAATAAACCCTAAACTGAATTTGCATATATATTTTTCGAATAGACGGATCCTTGTCATTCTTGGTTTTCAACCAAAAAAATTCTCTTTTATTCTCGTACCACGAACTACTTCGAGTGTGGGCTCGAAGAATTCGAATTAAAACACAAAACTAGAAATAGTTTTCTTTGTTTAAGTGTAAAAACAAAAAATCTCTTCTCAAATAGAAACCGGTAGAATTATTATTCCAAAAAATAGATTTAATAGTTGAGAATAAATTCTCTCTATTTTAGAGTAGAGTAACAATATCTTAAAATTGTGTAAATAGCCCTATTGGTGCCATCTATTTGTAGGGAGAGGAGGTAGAAACCTTGTTGAATTCCAGAAGTTTATTTCAACTAGAAAAACTAACTCCTAGTCTATCTAGGAGTATAGGGGTTGACAACCCTAGTTAATAATACTAGGGTTTGCTATCCCCCTCATTAACATGAGGTCTAACACCCCAAACCCGACCCAGAAGTTTCGACTAGATTCTGGAGGTCACATTGGCCACCGGAATGGCTCATAACAAAATACCGTTCAAATTTCTTAATTTCATTTTGAAAACCAATTTTCCTTACATTTAATGAAATCTAGTATTAAATTTATCTTTTGTTAACCAAACTTTGGTTTAATCATCGCTTAAATTAGTTTAAAACCCAATTAGCACTTGTATCATTTTGCAATCAAATCGTTTAGGAGTTTTGTAAATTGAAATTTCAAAACCAGTTTTGCAGCGAAAAAATTGACATCTTAATTTATTCAGAAATCCTAAATTTACTACTTGAAAACCCAGTGATTATTAAAGAAGAGTAGCAGTTCAGCTGGCTAAAACTTATGCATAAAATCACAAATTTAGTTCAAAAACCAAAAACCCATAACTTTACAAGTCCAAAATCAAAACCCATGCCATTGTTCATATAAATTGATTTACAATCTGATTACAAATAATTAAATCAAACTTATTTAACCAAACCAAAAATTAAGAAACTCCGAGACCTTCGATTCGCTAAGTCCGAGACCTAACCTCACGAATTAAATGAAAAGGGAAAATTAAAGGGGTGAGCTACGAAGCCCAATATGAGTTTAGAACAAATGTAATTAAACAGAGTCGAACAGAAGCAAACAAATGCAGTAACATACAACCATTCAAACTTACAAAAGCAAAATTCAAATCACAATCAAATATCATATCAGAGTAAAGCATCATAGTACTTTAACATTAATCAGATAGGAAAATATCATATTCAAATGCAATATGGCAAAAGACCCGTCTATCCAACTGCTACACACCAACTCCATTATCTATCACATACCAATAAGGGTATACTAGACCCTTTCCCACCTCTACACACCAATATTGGGTTATGGTGGACCCATCCAATTGAAGCACACCTTGAAGTGGTCGTGTACCACATGATTGTTATGCAATCACGCTGCTAACATATTTGTAGTTTTACCGCTAAATAATATCAATTCAGTTTAATTTCCAAATCAAACTTTATTCTCTTCAAAATCAAATCCATACCCCAAATGCAAATGCAAGTAGTATCAAGCATACGGATATACAAAATTGAACATACTCATCTTCATATTCCATAATCAATAAATACATTTGCAACAAGTTTAGTTTAGTAGAATCAGAATCAGGCCTATTCATATTCAATTACAAAGTAGCGAAACAAAAATATATGGAATTTCCAATTATCACATTTAGACATTTCATATTCCAAGTTTAACATACCACATCATAGAAGCCCTTATACGACTAACAAAATTAAATCTTATGATTACATATACATAAATAAATTCAAGCAGTGTTACTCCCATTATAGACCTCCCTCGAACAAAAATAGTGTCCTAAATACTCCTACAGAGGCTTAAATAAGCAAGAAATCTCTCAGGGACTAAAATGAAAAAATTTGCAAAAATAAAAGAAAAACTACAAAAACAGGACCACACGGTCGTGTGGAAGAACTACAAAAATAGGACCACACGGCCATGTGGGAAGGTTCAGACCCTGTAACAGGGGTACACGACCGTATTGCTGAAGGATACAGCCATGTTATGAGATACACGGCCATGTGAGCAGGTTGTGTAACTCTTTGTTCCCGTGTGGAAAAATTTCACAAAAAAAAATAGGAGAGACACAACTGTGTCTCAGGCCGTGTGAAACCTCCCCAGGCCATGTGCGGTCGACAAAAATCCCTAATAGAGGTCACACGGCCGTGTGGCCAACCCGTGTGACAAGAAAATTAACTTAATTTCTAAAGCGGCACATGGCCGTGTGGACCGCTCGTACGTGGCACACGCCCGTGTGGTCCAAAAACCATACTGAAATCTACTGAAAACACAAAAATTTATAGTATATGCACCCCCGATTACAAGTGTTCAAGAAAACACACCTTAGGTACAATTTTCAAGCACCATTGAGCGACTAATTCACCACCACATTCATTTCCAAATGATTTCATTTCTCCATTTTTATTTTCATTTTGGGGAAAACCATAATAATTTCCAAATGTTTCCCATTTCTTCATTTTGACCATTTCTATTCATTTCTGTTCATTTGATTTAACATGCAATTCATTTCTAGTTTCAATGAGCTAAACGAGGGACTGATTTGACATATGTAATTGAGGCTCAAATGATTTATAATTAAGTTTCAGCTTTTTCCTATTAGTTATAAACTCATTTAGTCATGAAGTCATTCCAGTATAGTATCGTGACTGAGCTCTCCCCAACGACATACCATTACGAAAGCAACTCGATTAGTGCTCATCCAATGACCTTTTCATAAGTGTATTACCCTCATAATATATCCTTAATCTCTTTGGGATAATGTTCGTTCTCTCATTATGATCCTATTTTATCTCATGATAATTTCATCTTCTTTCATGAAAAGCAATTACTATCAAATAGTAATCAAGTCATTCATCACAAAGACGAACGACCCATGGCCATGTTTACTTTTCATCAACTATGTAATACCAATGAAAGAATATCATTTACCCATGTCTCGAGCTATGAATTCCACTGTTGTGAATGACATTACCCACTATTGAAGTCATATACTCAATGCACCAGTTTTTGGTTCATTATCTATTTGAACTCAGGCTTTTACTTACATCAGAGTATACAAGTTACACATACATAGTCCGTCATCCACTCAAGATTTAGGTATGTCACAAGTGAATAAATCCATAAACGGATTTAGGATTTGTTCTTATTAGGTCCAGTTTGATGTATTGTCAGTTCAGTCAGTCACATCTATATCTCTATCTTCTGGGAGTCATCTGCTCTAATGCCCAAGGTAAAACATCTCCCTAATTGGACTTAATAGAAGACATATTAGACTTTCAATTGGTTTGCTCATTTCTGGTTAGACTAAGGACATGTTTAAGTTCGTCTACTAATACAAGTTGTCTTTTCATATTATGATCCGACCACGTAATACCGCTTAGTATTAATTTAAACATTAGACAACCAATGAGCAACGTTTGCTTCTAATTTTCGTCGCGTGCAAAAACCATATGAGGAAAATTATACAAAGGATATTAATGTAATTCATCAATTTGTTTTATTAACCAATCTATTCAAAAAAATAACAAGTTTATTTAGACAAAAATACTTCACTTAAGGCATCAGATCCAACAAATTCGATGTTCAAGTGAGGATGTTTACAGCTATTTATGATGATCAAAAGGATCCCGATCGAGGAAAGTCACAATAGGGGCAAGAGTAGTTACCTCTTACAATTAAGATGTACAAGAGAACGACAGTTCGAGTTAGGCGACGGTCGAGACATAAGTCGAAGCAAATGTTTCGAGGAGCGAAACTACCCAATAGAGAGATTAGTTGGGAATCGAGGCATTGAGACTATTTTAGGACGAGTTAAACAAGTGTCATTTTGAGGACACCACGAGGGTGTAACAACAATGGGTGGGGGAAAATGTCACGGGTCGCGGATCAAAGCCTGTGACCATTGCACACAGAACGTCCCATAGAGGTCAAACAATTAAATGAGAGTCTTTGACCCGCTTGAACTGGCTCGACTCGTGGAACATAGGGAGAAGCCCATATACTTGAAGCCTTGGTAGCCCGAATCACTCCAATAAAACTAGAGTTGCTAGGATAATTAATGTAAATCGTAAGGGATAAAGATGTTGATCTGCCACAATTCATGGTGGCAAATCAGAATCTTTCTAGCATTTAATGAGCTTGTTTTCGGCATAATTTAGTGTTATTTTGATTAGCTTAAAATGTTAGTCTTTAATGTTTAATTTTTGGTAAAATAAGCGTTTCTACGCATTTTTAGGTGTTTCAATGACCTATTAAGCCAATTTGGGCCTAGGGTATGGCTAATGGGCTACTTGAGCTAATAGGCCAATTTACATAGTTTTCTTTAGTTTCTAGTTTAGTTTTTATTATGTTCACTTAATCAAAGGATCCTATTTTGAAGTTAAACTATCGCAAGAGTAGGATGTTTTGGAATCGCACTATTTCATCGATTAATTCATGAGCATTCTCTTATCCTTATTCTTTTATTTATATTTCGATCAATTGAATGCTTGTATGAATATTTGAATATATTTTGTGCTTAATATTTATTGCACATGATTTGGTTGTTTCGTAAATTAATAAATAGAGTAAATAATAACCTAAAATTCAGTGTTTATTGAAGAGACTTAGTATACTTGGAAGTGACACACCTAGTAGAATATCTAGGCATATGAGACTGAAAGGGTGTAGTTGAGTAGAACTTGTCCCAAGCAGTGAGACCGAGAGGGTATCTTAGGTGGTAATCCTTAGTGAACATGAAACCAAGAGGGTATTCCTGGCTAAGGGTGGTAAATACTTAATTAAGTGTAATTGTTGACTTAATTAATAATTAGGGTTACAATTGATTATAGGCTAAAGGGGGCTCGCATAATTGAAACAAGAAATAGAAAAAATTGATAGTTAACTTAGGGATAGTTTTAGTTTAGGTTTAATTAATTAATTTTGCTATTGTTTTGGATTTTCACTACTAATTCATAGCTCGACCAAATTAGTACTTATTTTCTATAATAAATTTAATAGTGATTTTCTCCAATATGCAATCCCTTGGATACGATCTTCGGAATACTTACCAAGTGTTTCATTGTAAACATATTATATTACAATTTGACCCATATACTTGTGGACACTGCTGTTTATTTTATAACCTTTTACTACAGTATTTCCAGTCAAGGCATTCGCATGTCTAGTGGCAGTCAAGTGGATGTATTTCCTGAATCCATACATGATGAAATCAACGATTTTTTTAACTATGGTGGTGAATTATGATGAGATCATTGATTTTTTAACTAAGGGTCAGGGAACTTGGGTTTGAAACGCCGTAACTAAAGAAATAATAAGATTTAAACAACTTATAATGATTTTGGAGGCTAAAATATAGATGTATTTCGTATAAGTAAATTTTTTTCCCACACTACACGTAATGAAAGTTACTTGTGATCGTTCTCTTTTGCTGTATTCTATTTTGCAGGATCGAAAGATCAATGCGAGGGACTAGATCATCCACAACATGAGGCAATATATCGAGGGGCATACCCGAGGACTTCCGTATCTACACTTAATTACGAAAATCTGTAGACGAGTAAGTATTGAGATTGATGTTGAAGAATTGACCTACCCACCAAAATACATGTTGAAGGATGTCATCTTTGAGCATTTTTGCAACAAGCACTCAAATCGAATGGAAGAGCAAAATCAACGAGTGGCAGGCAACTGGGAATACACTCGAGACTATAGGATTCCAGAATCGGTGAAGGAGCCACAACCATTTACATGAGGGTGCACAAAAAGAAGGTGACTTCAATAGTTTCGATGGGTCACGACCCAATCATGCAGCCCTATCTTGAGTATATTACAAAGGGCATGGAATTATTCTAGCTGATCATGACTCATTATGCCGAGAGGAATGGCTTGGAGCTGCGACCATGGACTACCCTACAACCACCCCTGTTCTAGACTGCTGACCGCCTCCAGATGTACAAAACTCTAGAGTGTGAATACTGCAATAAAATATAGAATTATGAGGCGATATCCACAAGTATACTAGTCTAGTTTTAGTATAGTTTTACAACAGAGTGGGTGAGTACTCCGAGGATTATACCCAAGGGAGGTGAGTGCTAGATCAATTCTAACCTAAACACTAAAGTATCTAATTAGTAATTTTAAATTTAGTTATAGTACAAAGGATAAAAAATAAATGATTTTTTGGGTTTTTATAATAATGAAAATAAAATAGCATAAAAGATAAAATTTAAGAGATTAAAAAGAAATAATAAATCAAATCTGATTATGGGTAATTAGATTGCTTTGGTAATCTCCATCAACTGTCGCTTCGGGTTCCTCGTCAATCAACTAGTTGCTACCCTAGCAGGATCTTCCGATCTTCCACTAACATAACGAGCCAACAAGAACTACTTATCTTCCGACCTCACAGTCTAGACTAGTTTAGGGTTAAGGTGTTTACGGATGGTCAATACCAATTTTGGGTTAATTCCCACCTTGATGACTTCCCAGGGTTGTCAGGCCTAGGGTTTGTTTCACGTTCTCCCTTCCCCAAATAGCTGATCCATGGAGTAACCTTACAAAAAAGTTAACAAATCATACCTCTACTCACCAATCCCCATAGAAGAATTAGTTCTTCATGGTGTTCATAAACAATATACAATTGATGTAAAGAGAAAGCATGCTAATTAAATCGAGAAGATAGAGTAAATGAAAGAGCCTGATTGTATTGATATTAAGCGTAAATCCACAGAGTTAAATGATTCCATAATTTAGATCTCTTGAAAGAAAATAACAAACAAATAAACTAAACTATAAAAACCTAAGAAATAAAATGAAACTAAATATAAAGGAAGAAACTAGGTTAATAAAAAAGGTTTCTTTAACATGTGCCAAAAGAGCCTATTTATAGCCTTTAGGTGGTCGTCGTCCTTAACCCTAGGTTGGCTGACTTCCCCGAGCTTTAAGTTTAATTATGCAAACCAAAATGCCCCTTCTTCATGTCTAATTTTCATCCCAAAGTCGATGTTGTGACAAACCAAGATCTGTGTCGTGACATAGCAACCAGTATGCTCTTTTGTAGCCATCTTCAAGGGTATTTCACGACACCCTCAATCTGTGTCGCGACATCGAAAGTAGACTTGAGTTTTTTTTCATTCTATTCCTTCTGTTGCGACATTAGTCCTTTAGTGTTGTGACATATTATCCAATATCATCCTAAAACACCTTATGATGGTCTCTTACACATTCACAAAGTACGTTAGCTCTCTCTTAAGCCTTAGTTGGCCCTTAAGGTCAATAAAAGACCTAATTTGCACATTTTATTGAATGTAAGTAAAACTAAAGAAACTTAACTAATATGTAATGAGAATTCTTGTATTCAGGCTCCTTAAGTGCAAAAACTAGTTTAATCTGCTACACCGAATTTTGACAGATCAAAGTCCCCTACACTTAAGTCATTGCTTGTCCTCAAGCAACATAAACAAATATGACAAATAAACATGATGACCCTTGAGCAAGTATGATACTAGATTTACTTCAGAGCATATGATTTAGGCAATTCATGTTTACAAACAACTTCAACATTAACTTACCACCTTTGGTTTCAAACATCTAAGTTCAGTATGTTAGAAAATATACAAGTATTAAAGGTCTCTCCTAGAAGAATCCATCAACAAATCATACAAGTACTTTGATTATTCGAGCATAATACAAACAGTCATTTATACACATGACTAGTATGATGTGCCTTCATGTATAAAGATATTTAGGTCACATGTGACTTTTTGGCTTGTAACCTTCTGAAGCTTAGGATAGGTATGAAATTCAAAATAATAAGCATCAAAAGGGCTACAAACACAAAAATAGTTTGACACATTGTATTAATCCTTATTCTTCCCCCTTAATGACCCTTACCCACTCACCACCTTATTTCTCCTTCTCTCAACTTCCGTATCTCTCCATATAAGAAATCATAGCATGAAATAATAACTACGGCTAGCTTACGAGTTTCAGTGTACTAATGAATGAGTTTTGTTTTCTGTTGTTGTGACTTTGTCACTGATCTTTTTTCAATTTTTCTCACTCAAGAATGTTTTTTGGCTTTTCAAGTACTTTTTCTACTCGTATGGATTTTCTTTTTGTATTTTTCTTGTTTTTCACTTTCAGGCTAACCCATAATTCCCTTATCACACTAATATTTCCTTTTTCACTCTATTTTTACAAACTCTACCATGATGTATCTACTTAACCCTCAATACGTATGGTAAGACGTCTATAATCGTGCAGTGCAAAACCAAAGAATAAGGGCAAATACAAATTGACATTTTCAGGTTAAGGGATTGTAATGTGGTTCATCAAGAAGTGTCAACAAGCTCAAAAATTTGTACTAAAGGTGACATATAATTAGGACAACTTTTTGGCTCTGGATGTGTCCCAAACAATGCCTTAGGTCATCCCTAAATATCTCAATATGCAAAAATTTAATCAACTAAACAAATACAAATTCAACTATTTACCATTCGTACTAGTATGCTCGTTTCCTTATATTTTCTATATCACTTGGTATAGTTGATTTCTTAATACCTATTTATAGTGTAACATATAGAACTTAGTAGCCTAATAATCAAAATTTTAAAATCACCTATCATCATGCCAAATTTATTCATAAACACAAGTAACCTTTGGACATGCTCCTAACCAATCACTTGTATTTCTACAAGCTCAAGCACACAAAAGACAAGAAAAATAAAAAAAAATGTAAAAATTTGAAGAAAATTTTCTATGTTACCCCCCACAGTTTAGTTGACACATTGTCCTCAAAGTGTAGCCCATTAATAAATAAGGAAAGAAGTTACCGAATTAATCATGATCGCTCCAATTGTTAATGGTGGGTGCTTCCTCCTTTGATCGTGTTAGCTCGAATTTTTTGTCTCTCTTTTGTGTTGGGTTCCTACATAGAAAATTTAACAAAGTGCAACAAAACAAAAAAAAATCTATTTATTATTCCTAATCCTACATAGTCTAAATTATAATCATCCAAAAATTAAGACAAGTCTTTTAAAAGTGAAAATAAAAAAAAATGTTCACTCCTCCTCTGAATCATCGAGGGGATGAGAACGTCTCTTTTCCATAGGGGCTTTGCCCTTTCCTTTGACATATGTTTTATGGGAGCTCCCACCCATTGAAGGCGCATGATGAGTTGAGCTTCTTATGACAAGCCTTTTTGGTGTAGAAAATTGTGGCTGAAATGTCGCTTCGTACTTGTCCTCTATTCCAGGGTATTCTTAAGTATAACCTTCCTCCTCAAGATTAAGCTCCTCATCTTGATGAGTCAAAGTGGGCCTAAACATATCTGGGGGATAATTTGGAGCACGTAACCCATTCACCCATATGAATTCTTGAAGTACTGGTCTTGTTTCCTGCATCCATCAAATCATTCCGTCAAGTTTTGTGTCTATGTCTCCGCAAGCTCCCTTTCTAACCTTTGGGTCATCTTTCTGTTTAAGTGATGCTGGTACGTCCATTTTCATCTTCCTCTTTTGATTCCATTAAGTTATTTACTTTCGTTGAAGCTCAACATATTGAGTATATAATGTATCTCCGATGATCCTCCTTGTTGGTTTCATAAATTGCTTGTTTTCGTTCATTAGCATCTCTGCCTGGCGACATAGAGCCTTTATGAGGTGGGGGAAGAAGAGTCCAGCTTTTTGGCTCAGTATGTACCGCTTCATTTCTAGAAAGGTCCAGGGCCCTATACAGATTTTTTTCGCTGCAAAATACCATATTCTAGTGCCAATGAATTGCATCAACATTTTAGCAATAGGAAACATAATAGCTTGATTAAAATTCTTAGGAAGCTTAGTGTCTGGCCTGTAGTTTGTATTTCTTCAACTCTTGAACCTCAACTCTTGTTAAACTCGTTTGCATTTCCTCTTGGTGTTTGTTGATGTTGATTTCCTCCAATGTAGCTTCTTGGATGAGGAATTAGGAACTTAGGTTTTTTATGAGAAAAAGGGGGTTTAGAGGCTAAGGGTTTTTGAGGGGTTTTAGAGGGGTAAGTGTTTAAAATGGAGTTAGATTAGGTTAGAAGGGTATTTTTATGTTTAAAAAGGTGTTTTTAGGGTAGAAAATTGGGTAAAATAATGATTATTTTGTAGGGTTGAGCAATCTAGTCGAGTCAACACTATAGGAAATTGCAGCGATGTCGTGACACAGAGGATCCATGTCACGACATTGGGGTTCGATGTCACTACACGCCCTGCAATTTCAAAATTCTAAAAAACTATCTTCTATGTCATGACATAGGTTAGTGATGTCACAAGATCGGGTAGATTTTTGAACTTCTTCGTTACTGTCCTTGATGTTGCAACATAGAATTTTCTTTGTCGTGACGTTGACATTGTTTCCTGAATTTTGATCTCCAGAATGCTTCAAGCGCTTGTTAAACCTGTCTCTAACCTACTTGAAATACATTAACACCTTAGTTAGCGGAGTATATGGTTAGTACAGTTAGTAAAAATCAAACAATGGAAAATGTTAAGTCTTGCTGCTGGACTCGTCCATTAGTTTAGTCAATATGCACTGATGGGCTCCTTATAATTTTTTTCTATCTATATTAGTCCAGCACCCATCATGCCAATCTATCCATCCGCAGTTGTCCCTTTCCCTGAATATACCTTTCCATCATGCTTTAATGACCGACAACTCTTTCCGCAGGTCATAACTATTGGTGATTGGCAAAGCAATATACCCACAGAGTTGTTTTATTTGATTAACATTTGTGTTCTGAAAAAATTTGAAGATTGCGTCTCACACTTGTTGTCTACGGGCTCTCTGTCCTTTTCATTAATTAGGTATGACTTTTTAGAAGAACATTGTAATGCACTTAGTGGAGGATTTGAGAAAAAAATTTTATTATGCTACTAAAGTTCTGTCTCTGCAGACTTTTAAGTTCATTCCTTGGCCTACAGATAATTCCCTTAGCTGGTTCTCAAAAGAATCGAACATTCCGTAGTGGTAATAACTCGATTCTTGTACACACTGATTGCTCTATTTAATTGAAACCTGCTATATAATCGTAAGTTCTGTCAATTTATATTTTTCCCACTCTTTTCAATATTTGGAAAATTCCTAGATCTATAAACTTTTGGCATACTTGGTTTAAGACTACAAATACGAAAAGAATGGTCAATTTAGGCTCATCTGTCAGGATTCCTGGTTTCTCATCTTTTTGTTTTGTAAACTTTTGAATCAATAGACATTCTTCTATTAACTCAGTCTTAGCTATCATCGCATCTGTTGGTGAGTATAAATTATACTATTCTTGTGGTTCAGCTTTGTCAGTATTTCTTGGGATTTCGGGGACAATGAGTTCCTGATCTATTTGAGTCTCTGACTCACTGTCCATTTCCTTCGTTAACTCCATATCCTCTCTTTTCGAAGTTTCGCTTAATTCGTCTAAATATTTTTCCTACGACTAAAGTGGATAATAGACTAGGGTTTCTCCTTATACGCAAGAACCTATGATGACATTCTCCTTTTTTGCGCAATTCCAGACTGGACACCTCTTGGTACCTTTCTGATGGCATATTACTGTGGTCATCATCATTTTGGGGAAGATCCAGGGTTTCTCCTCGGAGTTGACTTAATTCCGGCATTAGTAATCATTGATTCTCCTGGATCTCCCAATCTTCATAGACTCTTTCTTCGTAAATATCGACGTCATAATCGAAGTCTTCATAGGACCACATATAATTAAATTCATCCATGACTTTGTGCTGACTAACTCTTGGTTTGATGGCACTTAAGATTCCTAAAAAGAACAAATGTTAGATGTGTTAATTGGAAAATTAAATTGAGAATCGTAACTATAACCTACAAATTTGTATCCTCGGCAACGGCGCAAACAACTTGACCGCCTCCAGATATACAAAAGTTCAGAGTGTAAATACTATAATAAAATATAGAATTATGAGGCAGTATATACAAGTATACGGGTCTAGTTGTAATATAGTTTTACAACGGAGTGGGTGAGTACTTCGAGGATCATACCCAAGGAAGGCGAGTGTTAGATCAACTCAAACCTAAATACTAAAATATCTAATTAGTACTTTTAAATTTAGTTATAGTTATAAAATAAATGATTTTTGGGGTTTTTATAATAATGAAAATAAAATAGCATAAAAAGATAAAAATTCAAGAGATTAAAAAGGAATAATAAATCAAATCTGATTATGGGTAACTAGATTGCATTGGTAATCTGCATCAACTGTCGCTTTCGGTTCCTTGTCAATCAATTAGTCACTACCCTAGTAGGATCTTCCGATCTTCCACTAACATAACGAGTTAGCAAGAACTACTTATCTTTCGACCTTGTAGTCCAGATTGGTTTGGGTTTAAGGTGTTCACGGATGGGCAATACCAATTTTGGGTTAATTCTCACCTTGATGACTTCTCGGGGTTCTAAGGCCTAGGGTTTGTTTCACGTTCTACCTTTCCCAAACAACTGATCTGTTGAGTAACCCTACAAAATAGTTAACAGATCATACCTCCACTCGCCAATCCCTCATAGAAGAATTAGTTCCTCATGATGTTCATAAACAATATACAATCGATGTAAAGATAAAACATGCTAATTAAATCGAGAAAATAGAGTAAATGAAAGAGCTTGATTGTATTGATATTAAGTGTAAATCCATAGAGTTGAATAGTTCCACAATTCAGATCTCTTGAAAGAAAACAACAAACAAATAAAGTAAACTATGTTAACTTATTAGGGTTAATAAAAAAAGTTTATTTAAAATGTGCCAAAGGAGCCTATTTATAGCCTTCAGTGGCCGTCATCTTTAACCCTAAGTTAGCTCATGCTCACAAGCTTTAAGTTCGATTGTCGGAACAAAACACCCCTACTTCGTGTCTAATTTACGTCACAGAGTCGATGTCACAACACACCAAAACTCGTAGTGCGACACCCTCAATCTGTGCCGCGACATCGAAGCCAAACTTACGTGTTTTTCATTATGTTTCCTATGTTGCGACATCAGTCCTCTCATGTTGTGACATAGTGTCCAGTATTGTCCTAAAATGTCTTTTAATGGTCTCCTTCACACTCACAAGGTACGTTAGCCCTCCCTTAGGCCTCATTCGGCCCTTAGGGTCAATAAAAGACTCAATTTGCACATTTTATTAAATATAAGTAAAACTAAAGAAACTTAACAAATATGTAATGAGAATTCTTGTATTCAAGCTCCTTAAGTGAGAAAACTAGTTTAATCTACTACACCGAATTTCGACAGATCAACTACTCCTACGGATGATGATCCCTTGATCCTACTAAAAGGTGGTGGTGTATACTCGAAACTAATAGAAAATGGGATCCCCATGCGCGATCCGTCCAACACTTGACATCATGTTTCAAAAATACAATCCACAAGCAAAGGAAATGGGAAAATGGTCATTTCAGACGAGGAAGACTATATGAGTTCGATGATGACAACTTTGCCGACCTTTGAAGAAGTTGTTAAAAAATTATTTTAAATTTTTCTATTTTATTCCCAATTTTTAGTTGCATTTGGCATTTTATTTTCTGTTGCAAGTACATTCCCATCCACTTTGAGCACACGTAGGCTCGATGCCAACACAAAAATAGGGATTCAACCCTTTAGGGAAGTTTCCTTGTTTGTACTTTAATTATTTTACATTGAGGGATATGTATGTTCTAAAGTTTGTGGGTGGAGTACATAGGAGTTAGTTGTGTGTCTTATTTGTTTGTTTTATTTAATTATTCAATCCACTGAAAAAAATGTGTCTTTCTTTCTATGTAGGAACCCTACCTTAGGCAGCAATACAATTTCAAGCTAAACTAGAAAGGGGAGAGTGACCCGACTAACCTCGCAGCACCTTCACGAAAAATTGGGTAGCCTCTTATCTTTATTTATTTTCGGAGCACATTAAGGACAATGTGCCAAATAAAGTGTGTGGGGTAACATAGAAATTTTTAAATTTTTATTAGAAATTTTGTTTAGTTTTAGTAATTTTTAGTTTAATTTTTTCCCTTTCTTGTTCGTTTGTGTTTGCTTGAGCTTGTAGAAATACAATTGATTGGTTAGGAGCATGTGAATAGGTTGTTTGTACAAATGACCACCTATAAACACACTATCGTTTATATAATACATATAACACCAAAAATATAAGAATTAAGAACGGCGGTGTTCGCAAGTGCACGGGTCAAATTATAATATAGTTTGTATAACAAAATACTTGGAAGTATTATGAGGATCATACCCAAAAGAGGATTGAATAAATAATGAAAACATTTTTACAATAACAAGTCTAAGTAGTAGTAATTTTTTCCTATATTACAATAAACCATAAAACAAGTTGAAGAGAAAAAAATAAATAAATAATGAAAAGAAATAAATAAAGGAAAATAAACAGATGAAATAAATCAATAAACCAATCATAAAGATTAACTCGCATCAGGGTTTGTATCTAACTTTGGATTAGGGTTTAAGGGTGGATTAGCCATCGATCAACCAATTATTACCTTTCGACCTCTAATTAACTAATCAAATGGTTGATACTCACTTATCTCTCGACCTCACTTTCTCAACCAAGATCAATTACGATTTACTCAATTTGACTTATCTCCTGATCTCGTCCAACCTATAATAACTTATAAGGGTTTTCAATCCTAACAGTTTAAGAACACATAATTTATACCAACTAATCCCTCTTGGGAAACCCTAAATCCTCCTTTAATTACATTCTCATCCACTCGTTAATCTCAATTAAGAGATGTAGCCACTCATGTTATTCATAATTCCCATCTCAATTGAATAAATCATGTACAGAACACGATTGATTTGGAAGAGAAAAGAGAATTGAATAATTGTGACTTGAATATTGAATGAGGAACGGAGTAGCAAATCACTTGATTGGAATAAAGAATTAAATTGAATGCAAGAACAAGTAAACTTAAATACTTTAATTAAATAAATAAAATCTTGAATCAAAACTGATTTCAAGAGGCAAAACAAAAGAGTTATGAAAAGCCGAAAAGAAAATAATCTAAATCTACTTCTAAACTACTAGGATTTTTGAAGGCATCTAGGATGACTTAGTTACATCAAACCCCAAATGTCTTATTTATAGAGGTGTTGACAGCCCAAATTAAGTATTCGACATGTCTTAGGTCTTCGTATAAGTTTGATTGTGTAGACGAAAATAACCTGGATAAGCTTGGGTAGCACGTCAAAATGTGTCGTGCCACACCCCTTGCATGGCACGACACGACACCAAAAATCTTCCTTGTGTCATTTGTTTTGTGCTTTGACATTTCGGGAAGCTTGTATATCAATCGACCTTCAATATCAATTGGGTCTTTATATCTTCATCCTATACACTCAATTGAGCCAATTAACACAACTTAAGGCCCGTGTCGGCCTATTGGGTCACAACACCTATAAAATGTGATAAAAACACTTACTTTTATTAACTTTCTATCCTAATACCTAATTACTAAAAACATAAATTAAAATCTTAAACTGCATAGAAAACAAGCTCCGTAAGTACAGAATTGGCCCGAATTGACTACTACATTTGATGGAAGGTTAATAAATTGTAAATCTAGTATGATAATTAATGATTTTAGGTTGTTTAATTTTAGACTAGTTAGTTCAATTTGTTAAACCTTAAATAGGAAAAAAATGAGTTAAGCATACCAAGTGGTAAATGCATACACAAGTAATCATATATTTTTGTTTGAATAATAGGTTGTTGGAATTGTATCACTAAGATATTGAAATCCGTAGATATTGAAATAGTATAGTATGATAAATATATAATCCTTGTAAGTATGTGCCTAAATGAAAACTAATGAGTGAACAAAAGCATTTTGGGGGCTAAAAGCAAAGCGAGTGAAATAAAAGCATAGAACGGTTAAAAGCAATATGTGTGAAGAGTGAATGAAATGAAAATAAATAAATAAATAAAAATAGTATGAGTAATTAAGAAATTTTTACTCATAATTGCACAAATACTCGTTGAAGTTACTTATACTTGTCAGAACTATACTAGAGTTCGGAACATGGATGAATGAAATTGAGTTGGTGGAGTTCTAATTGCCTGTATTCTTCAAAGATAGATGTTATAGTCGTGTATGTGTTTTGATGGAAGCATGTGTTTAACTAACTTTGACCTGTTTGCCTTGTAATTTACTGAACCAACATGTTTGAAATTAAAAATCACGAATCATTTGTATATCTAGTTAGAATTGCCTGTTTAGCCAAATTTTCCTATATCAGGTGTCTCGAACTAAATTCGTGGATGAAGCATGCTCAAGTACATTTTCTTTTAAGTGTTTTATTTTCTTTTTCTTTGCATTGTTGTTTTGTTTGCTTGAGGATAAACAATGAGTTAAGTGTGGGGGTATTTGATCTGCCACAATTCGTGGTTACAAATTCTTGTTTTCAGCCTAACTTAGTGTTATTTTGATTAGTTTTACATTTTAGTCCTTAATTTTTAATTTTAGTAAAATAAAATTTTCTACACATTTTTAGGTGTTTCGATGACCCATTAGGCCAATTCGGGCCTAGGGTATGATTAATGGGCTACTTGAGTGTGTAGGACGTCATTTCAAGCCAAGGAATACAAGGGACAACTTCAGTTTCACAACACCAACATGCAATATCGCAACACCAAATATCGAAGCTATTAGGGACAAAATAGAGGTGACATCGCGACAAGGGGTTCTTCGACGTCATTACGACGTGACAAAAACCTAGATAATTCCGTCTGCGTTTTGATAGCCAATTAGGGTTTCTTTGTCCTGACAAACCCTACGTGCTTTAAGGGTATTTTAGGCACCTAATACCTTGAATGTAGCCTATATAAGTCACATTATAACCACATTAGAGGGGGAGTTAACCTAGATAGACAAATTCTTTACACAGTTTTCTTTAGTTTTTAGTTTAGTTTTTATTATGTTCACTTAATCAAAGGATCCTATTCCAAAGTTAGACAATCGTGAGCGGAGGATGTTTCGAAATCTCGCTATTTCATCGATTAATTCATGAGCATTCTCTTATCCTTATTCTTCTATTTATATTTCCTTTAATTAAATTTTTGTATGAATATTTGAATATATTTTGTGCTTAATATTTATTCCACATGATTCAGTTGTTTCATTAATTAATCGATTGAGTAAATAATAACCTAAAATTCAGTGTTTATTCAAGGAACTTAGTATACTAGGAAGTGATGCCACTAGTAGAATATCTAGATAGGTGAGACCGAGAGGCTTTCTTGTTGAGTAGAACTTGTGCCAGCGGTGAGCTCGAAAAGGTATCTTTGTTGGTAATCCTAAGTGAATATGAGGCAAATAGGGTATTCCTAACTAAGGGTGGTAAAGACTTAATTAAGGGTAATTGTTGACTTAATTAATAATTAGGGTTAAAATTGATTTTAAGCTAAGATGGGCTCCCGTATTCGAAATGAGGAATAAGAGAGATCGATAGTTAACTTAGGGATGGTTTTAGTTTAGGTTAAATTAGTAATTAATGAATTTTATTATTTTTTTGGATTTACATTACTAATTTGTAAGTCGACTAGATTAGTACTTATTTTTTGTAATTTATTTAATAGTAATTTTCTCCAATCTGCAATCCCTTAGGTACGATCCTCAGAATACTTACGAAGTATTTTTTTTTTGTAAATAAACTATATTAAAATTTGACCTATATATTTAAGAACACCACTGTCTATTTTATATTATTTTGCTGTAGTATTTCCAACCCAGATGTTCACATGTCTTGCGACGATCAAATGTATAGAGTTGAAATCCCTTAAGACTCTCATCTTGTAGATAAGCACAAATCTTGATCGTTGATGTAACTCAATCTATACTGTAAAATTTGGAGGAGCTCAACTATAAATAGAGGTCTTCCCCCTCATTTGTAATCACTCAATTGTAAACCTTCAAAGTAATAGAATATTTTTTTAGAGTATTTACTCAAACACGTGGTGTACGCTATTTTTTGTGGCTTTTTGTTTGTTCATGGCTTATTTCTATTTTGAGTTTGCTTTCGCTTTGCTTCGGTGCCTTAGAGAATTCCTATCAAGAATTCTCCTTTTTCGAGTGTTAGGCCAACTTAGGTAGTTTTGAACCCAAGATATTGCCTAAAGCCGCTCGATTTGCCAGACTAAAGTTCTAGCCCCGTGGTACTTGCATCTCCTTCAAAATTTCCTTCAAAATTTCATTAATCGAGTCTAGGATCTTGAAAATTCACTCTTGTTGCTTTCTCAATGGCCAGCTTGTACAATTTGAGTCTGCAAAATTTACAAAATTTTTAAAAATTAAATTGTGTGTTAAGGCTAAATTTATTGAATTTGAAACACGCCATGCCCAACTCAATTGTCGGATCCAGGTATGGAGAGTCACAAGTCAAACCGTTAATAGTGCTACACTTTGCTTTTAAATCAACTTTCCAAAATGGCGAAGTAATCATTTACCAAAACGACGTTCCATAAATTTTAAAAATATATATAATTGAAAATAAACGTTAAAATGGTACCATGCCACTTTAACAGATTAAGTTACAAATAAGTAGCCTTTGACGACAATTTAGACAAGATCCATAAATCATAATTAAAAATAAGCCAATAAGGCTACCAATCATCACTAAAATATCTCAAAATATCGTATCAAAATACAATTTAATGACTCTTAGATGGAGACATTTAACAATCGTCCTAGTTTCCCACAACAAATACATGTTACCCACGAAAAATAAAGAAGGCTTACAAATGGTCGTTGATCTGGCTGTTTCCCGTTGATCATCACGTTCAACTAACGACCTGAAAGTGATGAGAAGAAGCTAGGTAAGTTTCGTGAAAACTTAGTGATTTCCTAGGGAATAAATCCCACCATAATCACTACCAGACATTAAGAGATAAAACTCAAGCTAACTGACTGGCTCACCATAATTAGCAGATACAACTCTCTCTGATCTGAAGTATCCGCTAGTGGATACTACTACAATTACACTTAGCCTATCGGCAGACACTAATTGATTTGAAGACTCGCTTAGGATGAAGACAGACGCAACTGCTTCGTATGTACGCCACTTACGCTGAATACACTTAGCTTATTTTACACACATGCATCCTTTTTACACATACTCCCTTCCTTGTGCTAGCTTCTGATCCCAGTTCCAAATAACCATATTCTTGTATCTTTATATCACTCATCAGAGATATTTATCAGTCATCACCTTTTACCCCCTAACATTCCTCATTGTTTTCAAACACACAACTGTTCCCCCGCAAGGCCAGGTTTTCACCAGTCACGGTTTGCACTAGAGTGTCATACTAGAGGCAACACATTCTATCATGTGTCTTCCTTTTTATCATTATACATAACATCCCTCCGTTGTCTCCTTACATTAGTCTGGATACGGAGTTGTGCACCAAGGAACGTGTAACACCCCTAACCCGTATCCGTCACCAAATTAGGGTTACGAGGCATTACCGAACAAACACAACCATTTTTTTTTAAAAAAAAACCAAACTGATCACAAACATGAAGATTAAATCATTTTCGCATAGCTATTTATAA
>CM025142.1:12700925-12715586 GCA_013467495.1 Gossypium gossypioides
TATAATTAATAATTATTGGAAATATATGAAAACTATAACTTAAGTTATCATATGTTAAATTATGAGTGTTTGTTAAAAAAATAACTTACGAGTCTAATTTATAATTAATATTCAACAATTTTGCAAAATAAAAGTAGAAATATATGAAAATAAAATGAAAGCTTTCCATAAACACTTCAAAGTATTTTTTTTTATTTTTCCTTCTTATGTTTAAAAAACTATAAAACAAATTTAAATGTTTTTAACACATAGGCAATGTTATTAAAAATAATAATTTTGTAGTTTGTTAAATTAGCAAATTTAAGTACTAAATATAATTAACGAAAACAATTAACTGTGTAGGTCTGCTCTCTATAGCATGAATTTTTTATGCTCTATGTAGCACTTTTTTATCTTTTGCTTATGTCTTTTGGAAGCAAATTTCTTTTCTTTTGTTTTTTCTCTGGTTTTGTTGTTATACCTTTGCTTTAGTCTTGTGTTCTTGTTGTTGTTTGGATATAGCCATGGAGAAGGAGATGGCGGATTTAAAAATAGATGATGGGAAGAAGAGGCGATATTACTACCCATTGATTCCGAGTCCCAGAAATTGGCTTATGAGTTCTATTTATTTGGATGTTTTCTTACGGTATGTGTAGTTCATTTTTTGGCAATGAGGAATACAATAGCAAATCTTTGGCATCCTTTAGGGGGAGTTCAGATCTCAGTTTTAGGGGAGATGCAATATTTGTTCAAAATTTACCATGAGATGTGTTATATACCAATAGTCACCAACCCGAAGCTTAGATAAGATCTGGGTCGCCTACCCGCGACCTGGCCAGGCCCTACCAAATGAATGTGCGCGAGGCGTATAGTGAGAGGACGACTATGGGAATTCATGGTATCAGTTTGTATGAGTTAAGAGGAACCAACTTGCATATACCCAAGGAATTCACATGTAGGGAACCGCAAGATCTAGCATGTGACTTGGAACGGTATACGTACCCAACATGCTTAAGGTCTGCTCAGAATGTTAGTCCTATGAATAGTGGGGTCAAGTCATGAACAGTAGAGTCAAATCATGAATAGTGATAACATGTATAAATACCCGAATGTTTCTTTCAATAATACACACAGAAAATAACTCAACAATTAGTGCGGTGAGTGTGGATGAATTTCTAATCATCAGACTTCTTCAATTTCAAAGAAAAAAATGGCTCACCTAAATAAGAACTTCCCCTTTAATTTGTCGACGAGATAAGCTGGAGCCTCAAGCTCTGGCAGCCAGCCTAACAAAACAGATTTGTTTGCTAGATGGTTCACCGATCGACAGGAGAATCTCGACAATATGCCTCATCAAGGAATCTTGGGTCCATTGGACTTGAACATATCCACTGGTCATGGGTTGCCACTCTATCCCAACCAAGAAGCATTATCACAAAAGTTTCTCATTCTCCAAGAACAGATGAAGTTTATGAAGATTTAGATGGTTGTGCAAGAAGCACGGTTTGAGTAGCAGCAGACTCTTCAGCAGGAATTATTAAAACAGAATGAGGAGTTGGGAATGAAGGTAAACTCTAACACTTCTAATTTTCATGAAAATATGTGCGTAGGATGAAGCTCCAAGCATGCATGCAAGAGAGTGTCAAAACGAGATGGATGAACTGCGATGAGATGTAAGAGTCTTGCGCCCCGAATCTCAGGACATGGATTGTCTATTCTATTCTAACAATCTATTGGCCCCTGAGGTAATAGCAGTGAACTTGCCACGTGACTTCAAGGTCCTAAAGGACATGTTTGAAGGGATAAGGGATCCGTGAGCCCACTTGATGCAATACAATGATTACATGAACATATTGGGAAAAATGTGCGAAGAACTGGTATTTATCCCTTCCCTAAGGCTTAATTTGAAGCTTCTCTCAATTAGGAAAAATGTTTTCAGGGAGATTCAGAGCCCATAAAATGACCATGAGTACACTAATGGGACTGATGTTGGTGAAACAGAGAGAGGGTAAATCCCTGTAGGAAGAAGTTGGAGGATTAGTGGGCGATTGATGCCTTCATAATGGGGGTACAAAATGACCACGTGTAATACTTCTTTACTGATAACAGACTACAGAGTCTGGCTGATTTGTACGAGTGGGCCCACAAGTTCGTAGAAGTAGAAAAGATTAAGAAGGCATCACGTAACACTTTTCAGAGGGAAGATAGGCAATTTAAAAATTGAAAGAGAGCTCGCAATAGGCAGGGTCCTCCTAACCATTCGTTACGAGCAAGAGGTGATGGATAGCAAAGAAATCAAGTATAAGGTGATTCTCCCAGTGATTCTTAGAGATCTCAACCAGCGCATACCAAGGGATACATCCCACATGGCAAGTTCGAAGTTTATACTTCTTTGAACGCTACTCATACTTAAATTTTGAACCAAGTAAAAAGCCTCAGAATTCTTTCTGAGCCATCTCCAATGAGGCACATTGCAAGGAGATTCAAGTTAAAAGGCAGATGTGCCTTTCATAATGATGTTGGGCACAAGACCGAAGATTGTTTCACTTTGAAGGATACCATTAAGGAAATAGTAAAAAACTGTGAGCTTACTGAGTTTGTTGATTAGGGTGTTTCCTAGCAATGTTAGAGTTCGCAGGGTGATCCTAAGAGTAAACAGAAGGTTAGGGGTACCATCTACGTAATAGTTGGAATGGATGAAGAATGGGCAACCTCTAGCACTAAGAGGAAGGCACACCTTAGGGGTGTTATGTTTATCAGTTCACCCAAGAGGCATCAGCAGAAAAGATGGAAGATGGAATTCAGTCATGAAGACGAATATTTAGTATGTGAGGAAGATAGCAACGATCCTATGATAGTGACAACAACAATTGACGATTTTGAGGTGAAAAAGATTCTTGTGGATAGTGGGAGCGTCTAACTTGGGATACTTTTCAGAAAATGGGGTTGAAGGAAAAGACACTAAAGAAGGCGAGCCCACTGTACGGTTTTGTGAACCACCTCATCGAAGTAAAAGGCTCTATTACCTTCCCAGTGACTTTGGGAGATGGCAAGCACACCACCAAAGAGTATGCCCAGTTTTTCATGGTGGACCATCCTATGGCTTATAACGCTATCTTGAGTATGTCCAGTTTTTCGTGGTGGACCATCCTATGGCTTATAATGCTATCTTGAGGCACCCAATCATAAGGATGGAAAGGATGATGGTGGCTACTTTTTGTATGAAAATAAAGTTTTCCACTAAGACTGGGGTGGATTACATGCAATCGAATTAAAGAGCAGCCAGACAATGTCACATGTTGTCGGTACAGCAAGCCCATGAGCAGGAACAATGAGGGCAGGGTTTGCAGCAGCCGAAGCTGGATGGTCAGTTGTTAGATTTGAATAGCCTGGATAACAGATGCAAGGAGCGAGCTAAGAAACCAAAAGCTGCCGAAGCTATGGAAACTTTACAACTTTTTAGTGGTAGTATAAATAAGGTGGTTAGAATTTTGTCTACGCTGACAAGGAAAAGAAAATTTTGATTCATTGCTTGCGAGTGAATACTGACATTTTTGCTTGGTCCGCTGTAGATATGCCAAGGGTGGACCTTCAGGTAATTATGCACAAGTTGAATGTTCTATCCGAAGCCAGACCCGTGAAGCAAAAGATGAGATGGTTTACGTCGCAGGTTTTAGAGCCTGTAAGGTAGAAGGTTACGAGGCTATTGGTTGCGGGATTTATCACGAAAGTCGAATATCCAGATTGGATCTCAAATGTGGTAACGGTGAAGAAAGTGAGTGGTAATGGAGAATGTGTATAGATTTTACCAATCTCAACAATGCTTGTCTAAAAGATAGCTTCCTTCTTTCTTCGATTGACAGACTTGTTAATATGTCCTCCGATAACAAATTTATGAGCTTTATGGATGCTTTCTCTAGATATAATCAGATTTCCATGGCTCTCGAAGACCAAGAGAAAACAACTTTTATTATAGAAGAAGGTTTATTTTGCTATTGTGTGATGCATTTTGGTTTGAAAAATACAGGTGCAACTTACTAGAGGTTGGTGAACAAAATTTTCAGAGAGCAGATCGAGCGAAGTGTTGAGGTTTATATCGATGACATGTTAGTGGAGGGCTCTACTATTTTTGAGCATGTTGATAATTTTTTATAAGCATTTACAGTATTGCGAGCCCACCAAATGAGGCTAAACCTGAATAAGTGCGCCTTTAGGGTCAGGGCTAGCAAATTTCTAGGCTTTGTGATCTCAGAGAGGGGAATTGAAGTAAACTCTGAGAAGATTCAAGCCATCCTAGAAATGCTCTCTTTGAAGATAATAAAAATATCCAATGGTTGACTGGAATGGTGGTCGTGCTCAACAAATTTGTGTCACAAATGGCTGACAAATGCTTACCTTTATTCAAGGCCTTGTGCACCTTTTTTTCTTGGACAGAGGAATGCCAAATAGCTTTTGGAAAGCTCAAATAGTATCTCACATCTCCTCTGTTACTAATGTCACATCATGACGAAAAGACCTTTTACTTATACCTCGTCGCGTCTGAAGAAACTGTGACAATTGTCTTACTAAGGGCAAAGGGTGTTTGATAGTTCCCAACATACTACATCAGTAAGGTGCTGTAAAATGGCGAACTCAAGTACGTGAAAGTTGAAAAAACTTATTTTTGCTTTAATTACCACAGCTCGAAAGTTGGGACTATACTTCCAAGCGCATCCTATGGTAGTCATGATGAACTAGCCTATTAAAGAATTTTTGTCTAAACCTAACACCTCCAAAAGAGTGACTAAATGGAGTATAGAGCTTATCAACTTTGGTATAGAGTTCACACCGTGAATTGCGACAAAGGGCAAGTTTTTGTTAAATTTATGGTCGAATATTCGTTTAAGGCACCTACCAACTCGTCAGGTAACCCGATTCATAAATAATAAACTTCATACCATGTAATGAAAAAGAATATATTTGAACTGTAATCCACTACAAGTCTCAATGACAGTCTTTGGTCCACTACGCTACCTTTGTAATGATGTCGCATGTGAAATGATATGTGATTTGTGCAAGTTTACACATCAGTTCAAGTAATAAAGTGATGAGTGAGTACCATTCCCACAAAGATCGAATTGAGGCACAAAGTTATGGCAAAACGATTGAATGAAATGTTATGGAAAAACTAAGGTAAATATTCAATGATAAGAAATATATGGAATTAGTAAATAACTGGAAATGCTATGGCAAATGTGATAGTAGGAATGAAATGGAAAATATGAGCGTGATATGAAAATATTTTATAAATAAATAACTACTAAATATGTTGTGGCAAAGATACTTCGGCAAAGAATAAAGATATAGTGTCTATGATATTTATGTGGTAGGTTGGGATTATTCAGAATCAACATTTACTGTCGATAATGCCATGGAAAAATCCTGATTAACTTACTACACAGAACAGTCCTAAAGTAGTCTGCCTCTTTTGGTAGAAAACTTCAAGTTACTGTCCCTACTCATATAGGGTTTCACTACAACAACCTGTGTAATTCATTCTGTATGATGTAAACATCATTCGAATGCTTGCTCATGCCATCCAATATTAGTTAAATTAATCTAACCTTTTCCATATCAAATTAACTTGACAAGAATAATATGACATTGATTATTCCTAAGGATTGCACTTAATTGTAACCCAGTTGCTAGCAGGGTTTGAAAATATACAAATAAAACAGGTCTCAAGGAGCGATAACCCACGAGCAGATGCTCTGTCCAAGCTAGCATCTTCCATTGTCATTAAGCAAAGGGGAAAGATTCTATTGGAACACAGGGAAGCCCTAAGTTACGATGCACTCCAAGTATATACTATAGATCAAGAAGGCACAATGATGACTCCTATAGTTCACGTATTGTAGGGAATAAATGACTATTTAGATAAAAATGAGCTTACAAAATTACAATGCAAAGCTACGAGGTATGTATATCTGCGTTATGTGTTACACATATCTCAATGATTTAAGTCCACGAACTAGATAACTGGATAATGAATGATTAGCCATTAAACTATTGGATTGCATAACAACTTAAAGCGGTTTATTTTGTTCTACAATTGCTAGGTATTCCTTTTTAGAGGGTGTACTGTATAAAAAGGGATTCTCACAGCCATTGCTGCGATGTCTGACGCCATTAGGGCTGAGTATGTGATACGAGAGATTCATGAAGGCATTTTGGCGACCACTTAGGTAGTAGATTGCTCGCCCAAAAAATCTTTAGGCAGAGATATTACTAGCCCAGATTTCAGAAGTATGCATATGAGCTAGTTCACACACGCGATTCTTGCCAAAGGTAAGCCTAGGTACAGCGACATCCAACAAAACCTCTTCGAATCATGTCAAGCCCTAGGCTATTTACAACTTAGGGAGTCAACATTCTCGACCCATTCCCTATAGCCGCAACATAGAAAAAATTCATATTGTTCGTGGAAGACTACTTTACCAAATAGATTAAAGCTGAGCCTTTAGTAACAATCATTGAGAGGAATATGAAATATTTCCTTTGGAAGTCATTTATGTGTAGGTTTGGTGTACCACGTCTAATAACCATAGACAATGGTACGTAATTCCAGAGGAAATTCAAGAACTTTTGTGCTAATCTCCATATAGCCTTGGCTCAAAGTTCTATGAAAACACCTTAAACAAATGGGCAAGTTGAGGTTCTGAATAAAAATATTTTGACATCTTTGAATAAGAAAGTGGTAGAGGCCAAAAGTGCTTGGTTAGAGGAACTACCTGAAATTTTATGGGCCCTGCAAACATCCCCTCACACTGCAACAGGAGAGATAACATTCTCGAAGGTTTACGACACAGAAGTAGTGATTCCCACTGATATGGGCATGTAGTCACATAAAACAACATAGTTCGATGAAAATGCTAACTAAGAAGCTATAAAACTTAACATTGATCTCATTGATGAGGTTAGGGAAGAAGCATAAATCAGGAACACAGTACGCGCTCAACAAGAAGCTCGCTACTACAATTCTAAAGTAAAAAAAACAAACAGTTTCAAGTTGGTGACCTTGTACTCAGAAACACTGAAGCCAGCCTCCTAGCTTCGTAACAAGGAAAGATAGCCCCAAGATAGGAGGGACCATACAAATTTGTAGAAAAGATAGGCTACGGAGTGTACAAGTTGGTGAGACTAGAGGATGCAACTCTACGGCGCACATGGAATACACGTCATTTTAAAAAGTATTGTGTAAACTCTAATACTTTAATGAAAATATATTTTTTTAATAGTATGCTTATTTTATATGATCTTCCCTAAAATAGTTAGTGAGAGCTCAAACTCCCAACTATAGCTTTAAGACTCGCAGGTTCAATACTGCAGCCTCTGAAATAGGTAGTGAGAGCTCAAGCTCCCAACCGTAGTTTTAAAGCTCTCAGGTTCAATTCCACAGCCTCTAAAGTAGTTAGCAAGAGCTCAAGCTCCTATTATGATCTTAAGGCTCGTAAGTTCAATATCGTAGCCTTTAAAACAGTTAGCGAGAGCCCAAGCTCTTAACTGTAGCTTTAAGGCTCGTAGGTTCAATACTGTAGCCTCCAAAATAGTTAACGAGAGCCTAACCTCCCAGCTATGATCGTAAGGCTCATAGGTTCAATATCGCAGCCTCTAAAATAGTTAGTGCCTATAGCTTTAAAGCTCACAGGTTCAATATTATAGCCTCTAAAATAATTAGCGATAGCCCAAGCTCCCAAATGTAATCTTAAGGCTCACAGGTTCAATATCGTAGCCTCTAAAATAGTTAGTGTGAGCTGAAGCTCCAACTGTAGCTTTAAGGCTCGCAGGTTCAACACTGCAACCTCTAAAACAGTTGAAGCTTGCAGTTTAAGTTTAAAATTGGCTAAATATTGCCTAAGTATCCAAAAGTTACTTAAATTTGTTTAAATTAAAAATTTGCTTAAGTTCGTGAAAAGGTAAAACATTATAACATTAATAAATAAACTCAAAAATTTCAATTTTTTTCATTCATAACGAAGGGAAATACAAAGTTACAAAATTGAAGATAATTAAACTTCAATTCTTTCATCAAGATCACCACGAACCTCGTTTTCCCTCCCTTCTCCCTTAACAACTTCAGCGTTGTCACCAGCAGGATCAGTAGCAATGTCATCACCAACAGGCATAGGGGTTGGTTCAAAAGGACTTTTCTCAAGGTAAAAATCCCTTGAATTCCTCCACTTGGATGAGAAATCATCCCAAGTGGCTCCCAAAAGACAGCGAAAGTCAAAGCCAAACTGGTACATCTCTACCTCAGCGAGAGCATCGAAATTAACCTTGCAAACATCAAAAGGCCCAGAAACGACTTAAGCATGCAGAAGAATATTAGATTTGAGCTCAGCGGTGACATCACTCAATATCCCTAAAGTGTTTTTTTAAACCATTCAAAGGCCTCTTCTTGTTTCCATTTTAAGCTCGCTGTTGCAGCCTCATGCTCTGCAGTGATTCGGTTCACAACTACATTATATTATTAAACAATCCTTCTCAACTCAGCACCCAAGGTCGTGACCTCTCTGGATAGTTCATCATTTTTCACTTTTCCAACTCCTAACTTCTCAGCGAACACCTCATTTTGTTTGTAGAGCACCTCATTCTCAGTCCCTATCTCCTACCATTGCTCATGAGTGCTCTTAATATTTCCTTCAAGCTCCTTTTGAGTAACCTCTGTCCTAATAATTTTCTCTTCAAAGCCTAAGTTGATTACGGAAGCCTCAGCGAGGAAAGCTTGTAGAGAGGAGCTGAGTGTTAACAATGCAGATTTCTCTGAACTCCTAGATGAGTCATCAGTGCATATCTTCCTCTTCAGAACCTCTGGTACTGAAGCTCTCCACTTCTCAACGATACCTCTTAGCTCCCTATTGCTTAAATTCTGGTGACTTGGAGCTAGCTCGCCACTGTTTTCGACAGGTAACTCCTTAACTGGAGGTAGATGAGGGGGAGAGATACAGGAAGAATGAGGGTTATCTCGAGTAGCGATAGGAGAACTCTCGTGAGCCACAGTTGGTGAGCTCGCTAAGGGAGAAGCAAGGGTAGTTGTCATTAAAGTAGAAGTTCTAGCACGATCTACCCTCCTCTTACGGTGAAACTCCATCTTGCTAGTGTCTGTCTCTTCTTCGCTGTTAACTATCACGTTAAGAGCTCTCGTATCAGCCCTGCACTTCTTACGTTGAGTCCTTAGAGCAGCTCGTAGGTCCATAGCCCTAGAAATTTCCATAGCTTCATTAATTTCCCATGAAGTGTTGGTGGTTTCCTTAAAATCATTTCCTAAACTACGAACGATGCCTACATCACCATCAATCCTAGTATTTGTAGGAGCAGTTATCAAATTAACATCAATATTATTTTATGTCTGCAAGGAGGCCAACACCACCAAAGGATGAGGCCTCATCCTACAATAACTGTAAAAAAAATTCTTAGGCTTCGGTTTTATTCCCGTTAGAACTAGGCCTAGGTCATCGTCGTCACCATAAAGCACTTATGGCCATGATTGTCTCTCAGAGGTTGCGTCTAGCAGTTCAGCAACTTCCCTACTATCACCCTGTTTATATCTATTGGGGCTATGGCCCACCAAGTAGTGCAGGAACACATTTCTCATTGTGATAAAATCTTCGATGAATAACGGACTCCCAATACGAAGCCTCTTTAACTGGTCTTCACCGCCATCTATCTTGATAGTCTACTTAAACAAGCACATATCTCCTCTATATGCGAACCATTCCGTAGAGAAATCAAACCCATTTGCGAGCTTACTTTTCACCCTGATAAACTTTTCCTAGTTTAGCCGAAGGTTGGCATATCGTTTCGCAATTATTGTGTCACCTTTTTCGCGGGGAGGGAAATAATAAAAACCCACTAAATTCGTATAGTTATGGGCCTTTACTAGGTACAGACTCTGGAAAACTACGAGTTGTGGCATTTCATTATGACTGTAGTAATCGATAAAATATGCCATAAGGATCCACCAAGAAAACCCACAAAGCTGACTAAGAGCAATCTGGTACTCTTTAAGAATGTGACAGAAGAATGGATGTAGGAGCAGGTGAAACCTAGCTTTCAAGGTGTGGATGGGGGACAAAAAACTGCCACCATTTGTGTTGCTGAGCTTGTGCGACCCATCGAGAATGGAGAATTCATAAGTAAAATTACGGCCAAAAATTTCCCGTGCATGTAAAGTTTGATTCATTTTTTTGTATTTTGTGGTGCAGGTGACATAGTTGATCTCGAATAAAACCTTGGAGAAGCGCTTTCACGGTGAACAACGTGAAACTATTTGGCCATGAGCTCTTTTCATTCTTGACATATCTCCGACGTAGAAAGAAGAAAAAGAAGATGGAGGAAATTTAAAATCTAAGATGGGGAGTTACCGAGATTTACCTTGAATAAAACTTTAACTGATTTTGGTTACAAAGAATTTAAGAGCATAAGTTTTAGGGTTTAAAAAAACCCCCTTTTAAAGGAGTCTCTTCCCCCCACAACTTAACGATTCAAATAAACGAGGGACACCAATGGTCAGATACACGTAAGAAAAATCCACCTGTACATGTGGTAAAGCTAACATCAGATCACAATAGACCCTGTGTATTCTGCAAGCTATAATAAACGCGAAGTGATGGTACTAAAGAACGCCACTTTATAATCCACCTTTGGTCTACTAAGGGGACCAGATTGTTATACACCAATAGTCACCAACCTGAATCCCAGATAAGATCCGGGTCGCGTACCCGCNCGTCAGGCCATACTAGATGAACGCACACGAGACGTACAGTGAGAGGATAGCCAAGGGAGTTTACGGTATTAGCTTGCATGAGTCGAGGGGAACCATCTCACATATACTCAAGGAGTTCGCATGTAGGGGACCATGAGATCTAGTATGCGAGTTAGAACAATACACGTGCCTAACATGCCTAAGATTTGCTCAGAATGTTAGTCCTATGAATAGTGGGGTCAATTCATGAACAGTGGAGTCAAATTATGAATAGTGATAACATGTACAAATACCCAAATGTTTCCTTCAATGATATACACAGAAAATTACTCAACAAGATAGATATTGAGCAAGTGATAAATGGGGTTTCATGGACTTTTAATAACAATTTATTGGTTATTTATCAATTAGTTGAGGATGAATATCTGATGTAAGTTCCCTTGATTTTTTCGTCATTTTTTATTCAAGTGTATGATCTTCCTCCAGGATATTTTTCGGAGAATGTTGCAAAATAATTCAGCAATTTCATTGGTGAATTCTTAGAGTATAATACGAAACAACTAAATAGAGGATTGAAGAATTATCTACGTATCCAGGTCCAATTAGATATTAAAAGTCCATTGAAGCAAAGGAAGAAAATCATGATGTCTCCATTAAAGTTCACTTATGTAAATTTCAACATGAAAGGTTAAATCTGTTTTGTTTTTTGTGCGGTTACTTAGGCCATAGTGATAAGTTTTGCCTCATCAAACTTAGCCAAGGTTTGAATGCGATAGAATTTGGATGGGATATGTCTCTGAAGGCGCGGTTGAGAAGAGCTACCACCGTAAACAGTGTCTAGCTCCGGGAGGAAGGTGGTGTGGTTTTTTGGGATGCAAATCTAGGCAAAAAAAGTTTAGGGTGGAATTCAAGGAATAGGATTAAGAGATAATCATGGATGAGTATCAATCCTATTTTAGGATTTAATTTGGAGGGATTTCCAAATCAAGAAGAATTCGATAATGTTGGATCTTCTAAAGGATTGGGTCGGGTAGATCTGGAGCAAGATTTGGAGGAGAGCCCGATTGAGAATGGGGATGGAATGAAAAGGTCTCGATCTAATATTTTAGACTTTAATGTTTCTATTGATACGGATTTGTTAGAGACAAATTATTAACGTTCTACATCTCACAATCAACATTTAGTGATGGCTGCCAGTAAGCAAACTGACTGGGCTCAATGAAAATCCTATGTTGGAATGTCCATGAATTGGGAAACTCGCGGGTTATTTGAAGACTTCAGCACACGCTGAAGATTTACCATCCCCAACTTTTTTTTATAAAGACAAATTTGAATGGAATTCAAGTAGAAAGGGTACGCAAGAGATCTAGTTTTTAAAATGGCATCGACGTTCCAGATGATGGGACATGGGGTAGACTAAGTCTAGAATGGAATATAAATTATATGGTTCAAGTTTGAAACTATTCAAATAATCATATTGACGTGGAGATTCATGAAAATGTTAAAAGTCCGAAGTGGAGGTTGATAGGCTTTTATGGGGCTCCGGATGTTCGTAATAAAGAGTAAACTTGGAACCTGCTGAGACGATTAGAAAGAAACCAATATTTTCCATGGAAAGTATGTGGTGATTTAAATGAGATTTTGTACTCTTATGAGAAGGTAGGAGGAGTGTCGAGGGAAGAAAGGCATATGGAGGGATTTCGTAAGGTGTTAAAGGATTGGCAATTAGTGGACAAAGAGTATTCGGGATCATAATTTATATGGAAAATGGGAAATTTATCAAAATTGAATATTAGAGAAAGACTGGATAGATGAGTGGAAAATACTGATTAGATAACTATGTTTCCTGGTGTTTCTATTCAACATCTACCACATTCTTTTTTAGACAATTGTCCTTTCCTTATTCAAATGGATTAGGAAGATAAATGGCAAAAAGAAAAATTTATGTTTGAGTCCTAGTGGGTCTTGGAGGATTCTTATGATGAGGAAGTTAGGCAAATATGAGAGTCAAGTTCGGGAAGTGTTATAAAAAAGCTAGCGTCCCTTAAAATTGGTTTGCAAGAATGGGCAACGCACATTAAAGCCAAGCGAGTTGGGCTTATGCAAAATCTCACAAGAAGTTTGAAAGATTTAGCCAATTTAGATAGGGATGATGAGACGCTTACAGAGTCAATAGGTGTCAAAATACACCTTAATCTGGAGATTTAGAAGGAAAAAGTCTATTGGGAGCAAAGGGCACATGCAAATTAGTTGTAGATAGGAGATAAAAAAATAACTTTCTTCCATAATTTTTCTTCCCAATGTAGGCGCATGAATCAAATTCGCGGCTTGCAAAATGAATATGAGAATGTGACCTCGAATGAACATGATATGGAAGGGATTGCTCGGAATTCTTTTAAGAACCTTTTATTTACAAAAGGTATTGGTGATATGGATCATATTTTAGCTGGTGATATGGATTACTCGGAATTCTTTTAAGAACCTTTTATTTACAAATGGTATTGGTGATATGGATCATATTTCAGCTGGTGTGAACATATGTATAACAAATAGTATGAATCAGATGTTGACAACCAAGTATACGGATGATGAGATTTATTTGGCTTTAAAAGGAATGGGTCCAACAAAAGCACTAAGGGCGTATGGTTATCTAGCACTTTTCTATCAAAAATTCTGGCACATCATTGATCGGGATGTTAGCTCTTTCTACCTGAAAATTCTAAATAAAGGTAAGTCACTGGAATCCCTTAACATTACCAATATCGTGTTAATATCGAAAGTAGCCCATCCTTTCAACTTAACAAATTTTAGATCTATAAGCCTCTGTATGGTTCTATATAAAATGAATTCAAATATAGTTGCTAATTGTCTTTAAAGAGTTTTAGATTGTTGTATTGATGAAGCTCAAAGTGTATTTGTGCAGGGTCGATTGATCACGGACAATGTTCTTCTTGCCTACGAAATTCTACACAAGTTCAAGAAAAAATGAATGGGAGGAAAAAAAATTTGGCATTAAAGCTAGATATGAGTAAAGCTTACGATCATATAGAATGATCATTCTTAAGGAGTATGATGTTACAGATGGGATTTGCAAATTTGTTGGCGGAGTTCATTATGCATTGCATAAGTATTGTCTCATACTTAACTATTGTTAATGCTGAAGTGAAAGAGGTATTTAGACCTACTAGAGGTTTACGACAATGAGATCTATTGAGACTCTATCTATTTGTGGTATACAGTGAGAATCTCTCGTCTCTTATGAGATTGGCAAGGTAAGAAGGCTTGTTGGAGGGGACTAGGGTATATCGAAGGGGACCCTAAATTTCTAATTTAATGGTTGTTGACGATTGTATCTTATTTGGGGAGGCTACAGATAGGGGGCTCATATTCTTAAAAATATCCTAATGGAGTATGAAGCATGCTTTCGATAGTGTGTAAATTATGATAAATCAATTGCTTTTTATAGTTCAAATACTTCTAACCGAGTAAGGGGGTTAATATCACAGATCCTTAATGTCCGAAGCTCAACGAACCTTGAGAAATATCTCGATTTGCCCAACATGGTAGGTCGGGGTTAAAGATTGGCTTTTCAATTGCTAAAGGATCACATCAAAACTAAAATCAACAATTGGAGTACAAAACATTTGTCGCAAGGGGGAAAATATATTTTTATAAAAGCTATCCTAGAGGCAATCCCGATGTACTCGATGGCTTATTTTCTACTACCCGAATAACTTTGTATGGGAATGGAATGCATAATGGGGAATTTTTTGGTGGTAAAAAGGTCATGGCAAGCGTGGGATTCTGTAACACCCCTAACCCGTATCCGTCGCCAGACTAGGATTAAGAGGCATTACCGAACAATTCATATCATTATACAAACATTTCATATACATTGATCATGTATCATCATATCACATTCATTCATAATCACATTG
>CM025142.1:12739141-12753151 GCA_013467495.1 Gossypium gossypioides
TTTGGTAGAAACACTCTTAATTTTTAATTTGGAAAATGTACTAAAAGTTTGTAAAAGTTACGATTTAGTTTCTAGTAATAAAACTTGAATTAGACATAGTAAATGAACTCGAAATAAGCTGAAATTTTTAGGGCTTGCATAATTTGAATAAAAGAAGGTCAGTAACTCTTTAGAAATAAAATCGGGATAGTTTTACTTTAGGTGTTAAAATAACCAAAATACCCTTAGGTTTAAATAATTAGAAAAAAGTTTTTTAAAAAATGGTTCACCAATTGCTTCTGCATTAATAAATGATAGTTAATTAGTCATAAATGAGATGTTATAAGGTTGGGGTGTCCATTGGGTGGGCGTTAGCTAAAGAGTCACTTCGGTGGGTAATGTAACACTTCGATTTTAGGTCAGTCCGTCTCGATCGAGTTTGGGGTGTCACACATCAGAGGAACCTCAGATTAGCAGCTCATTTTTTGTTATTATTATTTAGAAATTTTTATTAAAGTTTTCTATAATCGTTCTCAGTATGGTAGTTATTAATTATTTCTCGTTTCTATATTTAGGGTGAAGTTGTTAGCTTAATCATTCTAAGGCATGGCACTTAGATAATATTTCAATATGTGCATGTTTTGCTTATCCATTTAGAAATCCATTACTTCAAGTGTTTTCCATTACCTTACAAAAATCTTAAAAGTTTTGATAAGTTCTTTCTTAAAACCTTACCTCGTTTTCCAAAATCTTTACCTTACCTCGTTTTCCAAAATCTTTACTTTAATAATATTGTAATTGAATTGTTAAGTAAAGCTGATTTAAATTAAATGAAGGTTTTCCTAAAAATAAAAGAGCGAGTTTTCATGCAGAATCAACGCAAGTAAAAGAATGTCTTTACAATATCACCTCGGTAATTGAATGTAACGCCTTCAACTTAGCCGCAACTCCTAGACCGAGTCGTGGGTGTTACATAAGTGGTATCAGAGTCAAGTTATCTAAAAATGCAATTTTAAACTTTTAAAGGAGTATACATGTTTAAATTTCATGATATGGTAAGTTTTGTTGAAAAACTAGTACGAGGAAGTCTGATGCTATGTACTATAGAAAAATTTCTTAGTAGTAGAAAAACTTTAGCTAGAAATATAGCATAAACTAAAAACTTGGATTAAAAAGTACTAATTGTTTAAAATTGTACAAATATCAGTATGAACACTCAAGGAAGATGTGGTAGGGGTAGACCATGTAGGGCTGTACCTGTGGAACTACCCATAGTTCAGGGAGAAAACCTAACTCAGGAATATGTAAAAAAAACTCTATCACCAATGATAATGGAGGTCGCAAGAACGAGGATATAGGAATGGAAAATCAGAACAACGAAAACATGAGTGACGATGGTGTAACTCAAACAATGCTCAGAGCTCTTCAAATAGTAGTTGGATCGGGAAACGGAAACGACAAAATAGTCAGCCAAAAACTCAACTCAAACGAGGCTGAACTATTCAAAGGAGTCTCCGGAACCATTCCTACAACAGTGTGAATATCGTGAACTCTCAACTCCTTACTAATTGAATTCATCACATAAGCTAAATAAACCTTACAACCTTTAGCCATCAACTTCTCAGCCTTCAAAGTCGATACCATATTGGACAGAAAACCCGATTTTTCACCCACAACAATAATTTCCAACCCATCACTATTCTTTAAAGCAATTCGCTTTGTTTCAAAATCTACCTTAGCCTTATACTCCATTAACCAGTCCATACCAAGAATAACATCAAAACCATAAAACGACAATTCCATAATATCAACAGAAAAAACATGTCCTTGAATCATAAGGGCCCATGATAAACTTTGTTCACTAGTATACTATCATCGAACGAACTAATAACTGTCATACCTAAACCAATAGTCTCAACAGGAATCTCTAACTTACATGCCAATTCACTCAAAGTATACGAATGAGTAGAACCAGAATCAACTAAAGAAAATAATAGAGTAGACTGCAAAGTAAAAGTACCTACAATAACATCAGTCGAATCCTGATCCTCCATCTCCCTAACAGCATAAACCTATGTTGGACCTCCAGATTCGACCTATGAAGCTACTATATGAGCAACAATCCACTGCCCAACCGGTCTCCCATTACCTTTACCGCAATCACGGCCTCTAGCAGGCATAGAAGCAGGTGCCAAAATCTGAGTTTGCGAAACCTCAACTATATTTCGGCAATCTTTAAGAAAATGTTCGTTCGAACCACATCTAAAACACCCACTTGTCAACTTACAACACTCACCAGAATTCCTATGGTTACAATGTGCACAAAGCGGCCATCCAAAACCACCCGCCAAACCCCTAGCACTAACCACAATACTACTCTGCTACCTAGACTGACTCGGTCGAGACCCACATCTCGCACCCTACTAGAACTATGACTATCACGCCCTCTCTTTGGAGGTCGACCTGATGCACCATCAAAAACTCTTACCAGAATAGTAACCATAAAACGAAACAGCTCAGCTAAAGTCTTCTCAACTGTTTTAGCTCTCTCCACTAACTCATGAAACATCTCTACATATTGTGCTACCAAATAAACTCGAATCTCACAATTAAACCACAATGGAACCTCTTACAATGGTATCTCTTAAAAAGTATCATCTCAGGAGCATATTGACTAAGTCGCACAAATTCAGCCTCATAATCAACCATAGATAGATCACCCTGAACCAAATCCAAAAACTCGTGCTCACGAGCCTTCATATACTGCTCGCTCATAATCTTCCTCTTAAAAACCTCGAAAAAATAATTCCAAGTCAATCTATCAGAAAAAGTACCTCTCCTAACAGTATTCCACTAACGATGAGTCTCACTATCAAGTAAGGATGCAACACAACCCAACTTCTCCTCATCAGAACAAGACATCTGCTCGAGGATCCTTTCAACTTCTTCCAACCAATACTCAGCTACGGTCGAATTAGTACCTTTCACTCCAAAAAAAATTCCTTACCACCTAACGTCTGAAGATGTTCAAGAGGTAACCCTCGATTAACTAGTGCAGAATTGGCAGGTGTAGGAGTGGGGTTAGCACCAACAATCCGTTGAAACGCTCCTATCATAGCTTCCATCAGAGGGCCTACACCCTCATCAAGTATGTTCACTCTATGCGGTAGAACAGGAGGTGCAAAGGATGTACCATCCTCTTGAGTGCTAGCTTTAGGAGGCATACCTAATAATCTAGCATACACACAAACAAATAAAAGGTGTGAGTGGCGAGGAGATAAATCAAGTCACGTTCCTGCAAGCAAGCTTCAGGATTTAAGGAAATGTGTTCCCATTCGTACCCCACATGCAATTCAATTAGAACATTTCAACCAATCTCATGCCATTCAATTAGAGTCATAGCAATAGTTGCAAATAATCAAAGAGATTGACCCATGAGTTTTGAAACTCCAAACACACAATAATCACCTAGGTCCGAGGGTTGTTGAACCCAGAGCTCTGATATCACCAAATGTAGCACTTTATGCCCGGCTTGATCATCAAGCCCAAATAACAAGATGCCACACCACCGTCTCATGCCATACACAACAAGTAAAAGCTCATTCTAATGAAATGTCTTCCATTTTAGTATTCATATAGATTTTAAGTCAACCTTACTCCTTAGTTATCATTATTACATGCTATTCATACATCAGATAGTGTTATAATGATAGTTAATCATGCATTGGGACCACTAAGCAAAAAGTCTAAAATTGTCATGTAGGTATCGATACTTAAGGTATGGTATAGATATTTCTCTCAAGTGGTATTGATACCACTTGGAAAATCGATACCAAACTTGTATTATGTTTCTCATACAAAGAACCAAAGTCTCAAAAATTATCGATTATTTTACCCCAAGTATTGATACTCGTGATAAGGTATCAATACCAAATTACGCTACTGACTTTCTACACTTTCAAAAATCATGGAGGTATCGATATTAAAACTCAAATATCGATACCTCTACTCCAGACATAAAAAATACAGCAATCACAAATATATAACTCATACCATCATTCACTTCATCAAATGGGCACCAAAATGTTCGAGATAACAGTCCAAAACTTCATAATCATGACTGAGAAAGAAACCAATAATTCAAATGTAAAGTCCATAAGTCCTAAGGCATAATAATCATGTAAACAACTTAAAAGTCATAGCAAAAACCAGCATATAATCTACCACATTGCCTTTAGTTCCCAAAACATAAATAAGAAAATAAACACTAATGAATAACTACTCGAGTTTTGGCTTGGATCATCCTTCGAAAACCACACCGCTTACACCGACACACGACTAATCTGCAATGGTTTAAGAAGGGATTGGGTGAGCTTTATAAGCTCAGTGAATGCCTAGAACAACTACCATACAAATAGTTCAACAAGCATTGGTAAAGCATATAAGTAGCATAATTATAACAACCTTAACTTAGTTGACATATTTTACTTCACATACATATACGATAGTTTATTTACATATTCAAAACATACATATTCGTGCATACATCACAATACAGACAAACATATTTACAATTTAAGATAATTTGACACTTGAGCTATGAAACACAAAAGTGGGCACTATCACCACTCATCGGATACAAGGATCTCCAGCACACCACATAGACTCATAGACTCAAACATGTCCCATAAGTGAAGCATATAGCTAACGCTCTCTTTATTTCCCCTTACATGCCCCGTTGAATGGAGCTTAGCTCACATTCCCTTATCTCTCCAACATGTCCCAAGGCCTCAACGCCCAAAATCATTGTACATATAGGTAAGTAATCACTATCCTATGGCATGCCAACTACATCCAACGGTCTCAAGTGTCATAAGGCCAAAATATCCTTTATTAAACACACATATATTGCTTACCGATTTTCTGCTCATTACCACTGCATATTTGCATCATAAGCACAATATTATCTTTAGCACTTAGCTTGTTTGACATGTTCACATACATAATTCCACAATAATAATCACGAACACATAACACATGTAATGGCATATCATCTTAATATACATTTTCACAATTCAATGAGCACATAATACACAGTTAAACATGAGCATAAGAGAACTTACACTCAAAATTTAGAGTAAGGGTTTAGACTACAACTAAATTCCCTAACAACACATTGAATCGTGTCCACAAGTAGTTAATCTAAACACTCACCAATTATTTTCACCAAAATGTCAAAAGCTCAAACTAGTCTTTCGTAGCTTGTAGATGGTCCTAATGAATCTGAAACTTCAATAGAACAATTCACACAACAACAACACATTCAAAAATCAGCTAAGGACTCACCTCAAGCAACCAAACCATAAGCCTAAGTTATGTTCCCATGTAACCGAAACCTTTAACATAGCAAATTTAAATTTAAATATCTTGGTCTATACTCAATCTTTTTGCCTAAATCCAATTTCGTTCATATTATAATTTACCTACGACTAATTCCCATCCTTTAAACTACACAATTCATGGTATCGACATTTTTTCGACAAGTTTTGACTATTTACACAAAAATTCATTATAACTCAATAAAATTTTAATAAAACTTCAAAACAAGTTTAGGAACCTCTTAATCATGTGAAAACCTATTAGTTAACACTTTGAAATCACATTTTTACTCGAAAATAAAAAATTCACCATTACCGACCCTATTTTCAGCTTTTAATGCGATTTAGTGACTAAAAATTCAATTTCAAAAGGCCTAATAACATTAAAAACTAATGGGTAGATGATTAGTTACCTTTATTGGAAGAAAAAAAACTTTTGGCGTGAATTCGAGAAAATCCACACGTAAGAAAGATGATGATTTTAATGAGATTTTAAGATATTTTCTTCAAGATTTATGAAGGTTTAAGGCTTTGGAAATGATGGGAATCAAAGTAATGTAGTTTGGAAATCAAAAATCAATTGGGAGAGCAAGAGAAAGTAAGGGATGGCAACACTATAGAGAAAGGAGAAAACTATCGTGAAAATAAGCTAGGAATGGGAGTTTTAGGTTAAATTTTAAAATTTGGTCTAATTGCCTCTTAAAAGCTCATAATTTTGACAATGTTACAAATCAGTCCTTTTTCTAAAATTAAAGGTTTCTAAAACACTTTTTCAAAAATTGATTTGATCTTTTAAAAACTATAATAAAAAAACATCAACGATATACCATGTCATACAATTCTAAGCACTCTAAGGCCATAATTCCTAAAATATCCCTAAAACTCTTAGCCCCTATTTTTGGGTGTTACACAACTATTCATCGATCTTCTTGGAGAAAATAAGAAAATATGGAGCTCAAGAGTTTAGAGCAAAGAAAGATGATGACCCAGTTGAAGCTGAAGAATGTCTAGAGAATAGTCAAAGGATATTTGAAGAATTGCAGTGTATAGGGGATGAAAAATTGAAATGTGCAGTATCATTATTAAAGGGTAAGGTTTACAAATGGTGGACCACTGTCACAAATAGTCATCCTGTAGAAAGGATTAATTGGAATTTCTTTGTGTCTAAATTTAAAAATAAGTATGTAAGTCAACTTTACCTTGAGAATAAGAAAAGAGAATTTCTAGATTTGAAGTAGAACAACATCTCTATTGCTAAATACGAACGTGAATTTATCAGATTAAGTAAATATACCAAGGAGTTAATAATGAATGAAGCGGATATGTGTAGAAGATTTGAGTGGGGATTGAATGAGGAAATTTATGTTCCTCTTTTACCATTACATCTAAAAGAATTTTTTGTTTTGGTTGATAAAGCACAATGATTGGAAGAAGGGTTAACTCGTCTAAAAGAGAAGAGTATAGGAAAACGGCCTGCAACAAGTACTTTGCCACCACCATCATCTAAAAAAGTAGAGATTTTAAAGGTTCAAGATACTCAACACTAGTCGGAGGACCAATAGTCAGAAGTTAACCTAGGTCGATAATGCAAACCACATCAGAGGTTAGTATGAGAAGCTCAAGAAAAAAATCGATGACACAGTGTGAGCATCGCGGTAGATTTCATTGGGGTGAATGTTGAATGGTTACTAGAGCTTTTTATAAATGTGGATCAAAATATTATCTTATCAGAGATTGCCCGAAAATGCTTGAGAACACTGTGGAACGATCGGTGAGGAGTACTCTAACTCAGTAGGGAAGTAGACAGTCTAGAATGGTTAATCGTGTTGGTAGAAAGAAAAGATCGGTAAGAGAGATAGTTGGTAGATCTAATAGTCGTATACCTCGAATATATGCCATTCGGACTCGAATTGATCTGGGTTCTTTAATACTTCTGTGGTTTGATACTTCTGTGGTTTCTTTAATTGATCTGGGTTCCACTCATTTTTACATTTGTATTGCATTAGTAAAAGAGAAAGAATTACCTGTAGAGTTTACTGGACTTGAAGTTATAGTCATAAATCCTTTTGGATAATGCAAGAGAGTGACTAAGGCTTATAGGAGATATCTTTTAAAAATTCAAGATTGTGAGTTTCTAGTAGACCTTATGGCTCTTTCATACCACAATTTTGATGTAATTTTGGGCATGGATTGGTTGTCCAAATATGAAGTTATAGTGGACTGTAAAAGGAAGAGAATTTCTTTGAGAACTCCAGACAGTAATGAAATGATTGTGATTGGTGAGAATTACAATGTTTTGTTTAATATTGTATCAGCAATAGAAACTTTTAAAATGGTGAGAAAAGGGTATACTTCTTTCCTAGCTTATAATTTTTATTCCCAAACATCAAATCCAAATATTGAGGAGATACTAGTGGTTAGGGATTATCCCAACGTATTTCCAGAAGAATTACCAGGTTTGCCACCAGAGAGGGAGGTAAAGTTTGAAATTGTAGTTGTTCTAGGAACGACACCAATACCAACTGCTCCTTATCGAATGGCTCCTACTGAGTTAAAGAAATTAAAAGCTCAATTACAGGAGTTACTCGATGAAGGTTTAATACACCCTAGTGTATCACGGTGGGGTGCTGCAATACTATTTGTAAAGAAAAAGTATGGGTCTTTACAACTTTATACCAATTATCAATAAGTGAATAAAGTAGGAATAAAGAACAAATACATTTTACTGATAACTGATGATTTTTTGATTAGCTAAAAGGTGTTAGAGTATTTTATAAGATTAACCTCAGATCGGGATACCATCAGTTATGGGTAAAAGAAATGGATGTGTTGGAGACTGTTTTCAGAATGAGATATGGTCACTGTGAGTTCCTAGTTATGCCATTTGGGTTGACCAATTCTCTAGCTTCTTTCATGGGCTTAATGAATAGAATTTTTCAATCTTATTTAGAATAGTTTGTTGTGGTTTTTATAGATGATATGTTGGTGTACTCTAAAGGTAAGGGAAAACATGAAAAGCACTTGAGGATTGATTTGCAGACATTGCAGGAGAAGCAATTATATGCCAAGTTGAGTAAGTGGGAGTTTTGGCTAAGAAAAGTTACCTTTCTAGGGCATATCATATCTGCGGAAGGCATTCGGGTGGATCCAAATAAAATAGAAGCTATTTTGGAATGGAAGACACCAAAGAGTGTGATAGAAGTTTGAAGTTTTCTTGGATTGGCTAGCTACTACAGAAGAATTGTAAAAGGGATTTCTACAATTATTTTGCCATTAACTAGACTACTGCAAAAAGATGTTAAGTTTGAATGGTCAGAAAAATGTCAACAAAGTTTTGAAAGATTAAAGAAAACATTGAAAGAAGCTCTCGTATTGATTCAACCCAAGTCAGGTAAGGAGTATGAGATTTACAGTGTTACTTCGCATAGTGGTTTGAGATGTGTATTGATGCAAGAAATAAAAGTAGTTACTTATGCATCCAGACTGAAGCCGCATGAAAAGAATTATCTAACGCGTGATTTAGAACTAGTTGCAGTGGTATTTGCATTAAAAATATGGACATTACTTGTACAGGGAAAAGTGTTTTATTTACACAATCATAAGAGTTTGAAGCATTTGTTGACATAGAAATAATTGAATTTGAGACAGAGAAGGTGGATTGAATTTTTGAAAGACTATGACTGTGTAATTGACTACCACCCCTATAAGGCAAATGTAGTAGCAGATGTTTTGAGTAGAAAATCTTTGGCAACTTTGAAAGCAATGAATGTTTATTTGAAAATAGAACCATTTGGTAGGCTGGTAGTTGAATCGAGAATAAAGCTGACTTTGTTACAGAGAGTGAAAGATACTCAAAAGGAAGATAAAGAGATGTTGATGATTAAGAAGCAACTTGACGCTAGGAAGAATAGTGGATTTGAGATAGATAGTGAAAGAACTTTGAGATAGACTTTAGGGTAGATTATGTGTACCTAATCAAGAAGATTTGAAGCAAATTATCTTTTTTGAAGGTCTTCATGTTTCATTTGCTATACATCTAGGAAGCAATAAGATGTACCAAGATTTGAAGTCATTTTATTGGTGGAAAAGAATGAAACGAGACATAGTTGAGTATGTTTCGAAATGTTTAACATGCAAACAAGTGAAAATAGAGCATCAAGTTCCATTGGGCTTGCTAAAACTGATAACGATACCAGAGTGGAAATAGGAAATGATCAAAATATATTTTGTAATTGAATTACCACTCTCGCCGAAGAAGAAAGACACTATTTGGATGATAGTTGATTAGTTATCAAAATCTGCTCATCTTTTACCAGTATAGAGTGATTATTTGATGGAAAAATATGCAGAGCTATATATAGATGAGGTAGTAAGGTTGCATGGGGTGCCAACATCAATTATTTTTTATAAAGATCCACAGTTTACATCAAAGCTCTAGGATAAACTGAATGAAGCTTTAGGCAGAAGGTTAAATTTCAGCACTGTATTCCACCCTCAGACAAATCGGTAATCGAAACGAGTAATTTAGATTTTAGAAGACATGTTGACAAGTTGTATGATCAAGTTTGAGGGTAGTTGGGAAAACTATTTACCCTTGGTTGAATTCACTTACAACAACAATTATCAATCTAGTATCCAAATGGCACTGTATAAGGCATTGTATGGGAGGATATGTAGAAATTTGGTGTGTTGGACAAAGTTAAATGAAAATAAGCTAGTGTGTCTAGATTTGATTAAGGAAACAAAAGAGAAAGTGAAGATTATCAGGGATCGGTTAAAGGTAGCCTCCGATAGACAAAAATCTTATGTTGATATTAAAAGGAAGGATATCGAGTATAGTGTGGGTGAAAAGGTGTTTTTGAAAGTTTCACGATGGAAAAAGGTTCTTTGATTCGAGAAGAAAGAAAAACTAAGTCTAAGATTCATTGGATTATATAAGATTTTAGAGTGGGTTGGACCAGTTGCATATCGACTAGTGTTACCGCTAGATTTGGACAGAATTCATAATGTGTTTCATGTATCTATGCTACAAAGATATCGATCTGATTTGTCTCATGTGATTACACCAGAAGTGATAGAGATTCAACCAAATTTGACTTATAAAGAATAACCGATAAGGATACTTGCTCGACAGGTTAAAGAATTGAGAGAATGCATCATAATACAGAGAAGGCTACCTGGGAAACAGATGAGACAAAGAGACAGCAGTATCCACAATTGTTTACATTAGGTAAAATTTCAACGATGAAATTTTTATTAAAAGGAGGAGACTTGTAATGGGTGTGCTTTGTCTCGAAGCTAGGTACAATGATGAACCGAGTCAAGAAATAGTAGTGAATTTTAAATTTTGACTAAACAGAAATTTTGAGTATTAAATTAGGAAGTACTTAGACCCGATAGGAAATTAGAAAATATATTTCGAGATAGAAAAATTTAAGTAGAAGCTTAGACTAAATTGAAAGAGTATAAAAATTGTTGGGTGGAAGTAGGAATTTAGAAAGTTATAAGAATTTATGTAAGTAGTGGAAAAATAATGAAGAACTAATAGGAAATTTTGTCAAATTAAAATATGATTAATACATGGAATTGTGAAGATGATTAAGGGTAAAATAGTAATAGTTAAATAAGATATTTATAAGTGTAACCATTAGGGTCAAAGTGTAAAGATGATAGGGGAAAGGACTAGCTAGCAATTTGACCTTTTTCAAATAAAATTCATAAGATTTTTTTAGTAGAATAGTGTAGAAGAGTGGAGAAAAGATTAAAGTCATCACCTTTCTCACATATCCCAACCGTCACCCCCCATTTCACTCCACAAAACTCTTTTCTTTTTATTCCATCTAGTTTCTTTCCACCATTTTTAGCCATTCCAAGCTTATCTTCTTCCATTTCTTTGGTGTTTTCTTGCTAAAAATCATAGATATAGCTAGTAATCATCTTGATTTCATGAGAAGAGTTTCCATAGCTATAGAGAGAAAGAGAAAGTTAGGGATTTAGTGGTGATATCAAGTAGTAAAGTAAGAAATAATGAAAACTTTCATTACATACATGTTTATTTCAACAAAGTAGTGAAGAAAAGTTATTTGATTGAAGTTTAGCATGTTAATAATATGTTTTTTTATAAATTATTGAAGAAAAAGAGAAGAAGATTGAAGACCAAACTGAAGGAAAAGAAAAGAGAAGGTCAAATAGTAAGAAGGAAGGAACAAATCATCTTAAATTTTGGTTGTAAGTACTTCGAGTAGTTAATTTTGTTTAATTTATGTTAATTAGATAATTATGTTAAATAATTAGTTTAAGTATTATATTAATGATGTTATGAGAAGTATTTAGTTGAGGTAAGTAATGTAAATATTATAAATTGTAGTTTTGGTGTACCATTATATGATGAATTATGGTGATAAAGAAAAAGGACTAAATCAAAAGAAATTAAAATATGTTATCATATTGTGAATATGTGGAAAGTGGGTTTAGATAAGTAATGTAAAAATTCAGGTGTTGTATATGATGAAAGTGAATAGAAATTTACAAGTTTAGATAAGTAATGTAAATTGTGAAAAATACAAAGTTGTATTATTTTTTGTCAAGTGAATGAATTTAAAGGTCTGATAAAAGAAAAGCCCAGGTAGACGAGTCCCGAACTATTAGGATATAGATGGCATGCCATTAAGGAAAATTAGCTCGCTTATCGTATTATGTCGCACTTTGTTGCTTATCAATATTATTTTGCACTTTGGTGCTTATTGTTATTTGCACATCGTGCTTATTGATATATGATATGCATTAATAATGCATTATTGTTTCATATCCGTATATCCTAAGTGTTCAGCTAGTGTACATTGGGCTATAATATCGTAATTTAGCTATTATTAATTAATATGTTACGGTAAGTAATGGTAAGCACGATTTTTGGAAATTGTTGAACTTCAAGGACTAAATTGATATGAAGTATATGTTTATATAATAAATATAACTTAAATTTATTATTAGTGTATTTTAAAAATCTTGAAGTACTTACTAAGTCTTCATAAACTTACCACATTAATCTTGTAACTCGTAGGTATAGTAGATCCCGTTAGGCTAATATCGAGGTTGAGTGCATCCCATCTAATCACCACTCCAAGTGACAAGATTATATGTAAGAATTTTGGGGTTAGTATGGCATGTACATAGGTTCTTGGTATACGTGAATGTTAGATGGAGTAAAATGCAAACTTTGGAAACCTTATTATTTTGGTGATCTAATGATATATTTTGTTAGTATTGGAAATGAATTTATAAGGGTTTCACATATGCATGCATATATGATGTTATTATATGGCTATTGTGATGAAATTAAATGAGTTTGAGGTGAATTGAATTGGTTTTGAAGTGTTAGACTGTTTTGAATCAATAAAGGGTTTTTTAGCAATTTTTCCAACTTTTTTTGCCTTAGTTTAATCCAAGTTATAGATACTAGGGGGTAAGGTATTGATACTTGGGTCCTAAAATAATAAAAAAAAATCGAAACAGAAAGCAATTTTGGTATCGATATTGAAGGCTAGTTACCAATACCTACTCCTAAGGTATCGATTCTTTCACCAAAATCTTGAAATTTTGGAGTTCCAGAATGCTATTTTGGTATCGATATTCATGAAAGGTATAGATACTTTTATATAGGTATCGATACCTCATGTTTTAGTATCGATACTTGTCCCCTGTATTGATTGAAAATCATATTGAATTTATTTCTAAACATACTCGATTAATCAGTAATGTTCCAAAACTTCTAGAATAATATTATCGGATAAATTAATTGAAAATTTCATCATTTAATGTTCAAAGTACCTAGTGATTAGCCATGATTGCTTTGACACTAAATGTAATATTCCTATATCGAGTTCCAAGGATCGAATCGGGTATAGGGGTGTTACAAAAACTCTACCACCGAATATAAAACATATTTCAAAATGTTGGAAAAGATCGAACATGACTACTCAAATCAAAAAGTTATTCCTGGGTTCTTGGTATCCATTTTATAGGAAGGCTCTACTATCTAATATGGAAAAGATTACACGAGTTTAAAAACTCTTTCTCGTTAGAAGCGTTTTACTGAAAAGTTATCACATGATTCTCGGGGATAAAAATCATAAAATTTATCTTGATTTTCCATATTTCTATCTAACAGCTACATTTTTTCAGTCTAATGATTGAATTTAAAGTAGGTTTGCAACAAACAATGAAGGCTATTGACATGGCTAACTATAGGGCAAAAGCGTGCATTATAGTAAAATGCGTCCTACATGGCGCACTTTTACCTTATAAGATGCCACGTCGGCCGAAAGCATTCCCAACAAACGCGCTTTTGCCACATGGCACCCACCCTGACCAAAAATAACATTTTTCCCTAATTAATATAAAAAAACCCAACCTACTTTCCTAATTGTTTTAGGAATAGAATTGTTGGCCTTATTTTGCCCAAATCCTCTCTATAAAAAAAACAAAAAAACAAAAAAGCTATCAAAGTCTTGTAGATTCTATTAAGTCTCCATATTTGTGCCTTTCTTTCGGGTTTTGAATTTCTTGAGAGTTTGCCATTCTTATAGAAAAGATGGACACAATTTTTTTCATAATTTTTTATTTATGATTTAAAATATTAAAAATTCATGAAAAC
>CM025142.1:12780859-12794816 GCA_013467495.1 Gossypium gossypioides
AAATGAGAGAGAGTTTGTTCGGAATCTTTTTTCTTAATGAAGTTTAGGTTTAGTACTTGTGTTTATGTTTGAAATGATGCCAATAGTTGTTTGATCCATGAGTTAAAGAGTAGTGGAGAAGATTCGATCTGTTGAAAGGAAGGATTGAAGTTATATGAGAATCCCAAGCTAATCACAAGATTCCATAAGATCAACTTCAACCATACTTTTTGAGATGTTTCAACTAGCTTTTGCGTGATTTTTGAGCCTAAATCTTAGAGCTTCGAGTTATCTTTGACATAGATTTTCAATCATCTAATTTCGAGGTATGTAGTTTGAGATATGACCATTTTCATAAAGTAGTACAATTTATTATGTGAAGTTTGAGACTATTCACATGATTTCATAAGGGTACTTCAAATAGACTTTCCAAGACCTTTTGACCACCTTTTTGTGCAATTCTTGTGCCCAAATTGTAGATCTTTGAGTATTCTTTCCATGATTTTTGAACCATTGAATTTGTAGTTCTATAGCCTGAAATATGGTTGTTTCTATGAACGAGTGTAGTTCCTTATAGGTAGTTCGAGATTAATTGCATATCAACTTCTTCAACTTGTGAAAGCGGATCATAGCACATCCAAGTACTAAATTAACTATGATTTATTGTTCTTAACTAACTGAGTTGATCTTGAATGTATTAAAAATTTTAAAATTTCGTCACGCACAAAGAAACAAGGCTTTGTTAGCATAGTTAAAATTCTAACAAGTGATGCAATTTAATATTTACATAACCTTATTCAAAATTATACAATTTATAATAAAAAGGTAAATTAACTAATATTATAAAACATTTTATAATCAATAAATGAACTTAACACTCGGTTATCTTTATTGACCAAAATCTAAGAAAAGTTAATATTAAATTGAAAGGATTAGCAGATTGTTAGACTCCACCGAGAAATTTAGAAATTTTAGTGTCCAAATTGTGATTAGTTGGATCTCAATTTTGGTTCGGTTGGTTCTATAGTGGGAGACAAAATGATTAAGGATGAATGGTTGTGATGATCGGTGAAGATCGTGCCAAAGGAGTATATAAATAGTTGTGTGTAGAGACAATTTTCTCAATTTTGTCTACCAATTTATCTCTCCATAGCATCATCTTCTTTAGTCGTTCTAAAGAAGAATAGGATATAGCTGAAGGAAGCTCTGCATGTCGCAGCAGTCGTGTGAATTGAAGTCTGGTAGTAGAGAAATTAAGGAATTGATAAGCTTCCTTACCTCTCTATTCTTGTGGATTAAAGAAAGAAGTAGAGTGAGAACTCTTAAAAGCTTCTAAATAATTATAGATTCTGGGTTTTAAGGGTTGAACACCTTTAGTTTAACCGATAAATGGTTTTCATGCTAAGCTATCAAGGAGGCTTTAGCGTTTAGACAAGCTAAGCTATCAAGGATAAAAAAGCAAGGTGAATTTTTGTACTCCATCCCTAGAATGTTGTGTGCTGGCATGATTTTGTGTTTAGTACTATGATGATTTATAAATTCTATTGATTGTAAATGCTAAGTATGCGTAAGGTTGAGTAGGTATATTAGTATCTGTCAGTGTATTGGTATGTATGAAATGGTTGGGATTTTATGTTTGGAAATACCGTACTCCATGATAATACGTTCATGAATGTCATGTATTGCATGTTTAAAAGGTGAGGTACGGAGGAGAGATTATTGACAGGTTAGATGAAGTTAGGACTGTGAATGGACATTTTGTATACCGCCATACAGGGTTGCTGAGTGCAAACCATGATGTGTAAAGATCCCCGCCTTGCGGAGGGGACACTTCGGTGTTTGAGCATCAATGTTAGAAATGGGAAATTTGAGGTATGGGCGGATGAATAGGGAAATGAAATTCCGTTAAGATACTGCCGTACGGGGTTGTTGAGTACAACCTGTGATGTGTGAAGCTCTGGGCCTTGCGGAGGGTACACTGTGGTGAACAAGCATCAAGGTTAGATATGAGATGAATTAATATCGACGGTTATTAGGCTCTATAGAGCAACACTATGATGGCGGTCAATAGGCTCTATGGGGCGACACCACGATGGCGGTAAGGTCTTTCGGGGTAACCCCTCAAAGAGGTTCAAGGTGTAAGACCATAGCTCAACTATGGCAACCAATAGAGTCTATCGAGACAGTAAACATGAGGATTATATTGTGTAAGACCATAGCTCGGCTATGGAAACCAATAAAGTTTTCTTGGACAATAAACACGGTTTAATTGCTAGAACATAAAATGTAGGATAGTTCGCTAGGACATTAAACATGATACTACTTGAGTAAGATCATAACGCGATTAAGGCGACATGTTCAGTCCACAGATTAGTAGCCTGGAAACTCTCCAAGGTACAAATGAGGAGTGGCAAAGGGACCTGAGCGACAAAGCATTTCATAGGATTGACTTGGCGTGTCTGGGGACATAGGATGTCTGGATAACTAGGGGATCTGCCAATAGCAATGATGAATAAAGCCTAAGATGCGTCCTAATTTAGTCATGTGTGAAAAAAGGAAGCAATTCCTTAAATGAGATAGTAAACATGACTTTCTTTGATGAGAGTTCGCTAGAGAAGTCACGAAATTCATTTAGGTTAAGCAGTTGTACAAGAGGATGCAAAGGATAAAGTCTTAATTAGTAAGTCGACAAGAGGTAGTTGATCTGCTGTAATTCGGTGTAGCATATTAAACTAGCTTTCACACTTTAGGAGCTTGAAATTAAGCATTATCATTAGGATTTAATTATGTTTTAGTAAGTTTTGTTAAGTTCAATAAAATGTGCAAATTGAGTCTTTTATTAACCTTGTGCATCAGACTCTCATAAGGCATATTAAATAGATATTGGCCGCTATGTTGCAACACGAAATGATTGACGTTGCAACATAGGGAGCAAAATGGAGAAATCATGAAACTGCCTTCGTTGTCGCAACACAGACTAAGGGCGTCACAACATACCCTTTAAGACATCTTAAGAGGAGTATGTTGAATCCTATGTCGCGACACAGGTCCTGGTGTGTCGTGACATCGACTCTGGATGAGAATTAAACACGAGTTAGGGGCATTTTGGTCTGCACAATCAAACTTAAAACTTAGGAACATCAGCTAACCTAGGGTTAAGGATGATGGCCACCTGATATCTATAAATAGGATCATTTGTCACATGTAAAAGACACCATTCACTTAACTGAGAGTTAGTCTTTTAAATTTAGTTTAGTTCTCTCTTTTTTTAGGTTAGATTTATTTCTATTTGTTCTTTGTTCTATTTGAAGAGATCTGAATTGTTGAGATAATCAAACCTTGTGGATTCACAATCAATCTTAATACAATCAAGCTCTTTCATAAACTTTATATTGTCGATTTATTTAACATGCTTTCTCTTTATATCGTTTTATAGTGTCTATGGAGACCATGAGGAACTAATCCCTCTATGGGGGATTAGCGACTAGAGGGATGACCTATTAACTATTTTGTAGGGATACTCGACAGATCAGCTATTTGGGAAAAGAAGAATGTAAAACAAACCCTAGGCCTGACAACCCTAACAAGTCATCAAGGTGGAAATTAACCCAAAATTGGTATGACCCATCCGTGACCACCTTCACCCTAAAACAGTCTGAATCGTAAATTCAGAAGACAAGTGGTCCTTGACGACTCATTATTCGAGTGGAAGATCGAAAGATCCTACTGGGATATCAGCTAGTTGATTAACGAGGAACCCAAAACGATAGATGAGGGGGATTATCGAAGCTAGCTAATCACCCATAGTTAGATTCGATTATTTCTATTCTCGATCTCTCGAATTTTATTTCTTTATGTTATTTTATTTTATTATTCATAAAAATCATAAAAACTTCTTTTTACCTTTACTCTCGTACTATAACTGACTTAAAGTACTAATTGGATCTTTCCATGTTTAGGTTAAAATCTATCTTACACTTGCCTCCCTAAGGTATGATCCTCGGAGTACTCATCTACTCCGTTGTAACTATATTACAACTAGACCTGTATACTTGCGGACACCGCCTCATTGTTATATATTTTACTACAGTATTCACCCTCTGGACGTTAGTATGTCTGGAGGCGGTCAAGTTGTTGGTGCTGTTGCTGGGGAGGCAACCCATTAGTTTGATTTTAATTTTTCATTTCAGAAGGAATAATTAGAAATTTTTTAGGTTAAAGATACAATTTAATTTTTTTCATTTCTTGCTACTAATCTTCTCTAGAGTTAGTGTATGACTTGTAGTAGAGGCACAACTATTGTAGCAATCACAGATCCAAAGAGAATAATCCGAAGAAATTGTCGCCAGCAACAGCAGTAGCAACAACAAATGCAATATCCACCACCACCTGCTGTAGGTAATGTAACACGCGAGAATCCACTATTTGGCGACGCTGACGATAACGTTTTAGGAAATCCACCAGTATCAGCACTACCCGCAAACATGTACATGGGTCGTAACGTGAGAACCTTACGAGACTATGTATTACCAAGTTTGGACATGGTTGAGGAGAGTATAACGAGGCCAACTATTATAGGAAATAATTTTTAAATTAAACCGAAAATGATTTAGATGATTTAGAATAATTTGCAGTTTAGGGGCACAATGATACTTTTAAGTACAACAGGGTCACTGAAGATGTTATTCATCTTCAATTGTTCCCTTTTTCTTTGATTGATAACGCATTTTCTTAGTTAGATTTGCAGGGACAAGGGTCTATCGTGATATGGGATAAGCTAGCTAGAAAGTTTTTACAAAACTTCTTCCTTATTAGCAAATAGGTTCAACTAAGAAGAGAGATTGCTATCTTTAGACAAATAGAAGGGGAAATTTTCTATAAGGCATGTGAGCACTTGAAAATGTTGATTCAAAAATGCCTGCACCACGAATTTCCTGAGTGGATGTGCTTGCAGGTGTTTTATAATAGGTTGGATGCGAATGCATGATAAAGACTAGACGGAGCAACAGCAAGAGCCCTTCTGAATATAACGTATGAGGATGCGTATAAAATCATTGAGAACATGGCGTTGAACTCTTGCCAGTGACCAATTGAACGATTTACATATGGCCAGAAAACTGTTACGATAAAAGCTATCCAAGAGGATGACAAGTATCAACAATTAGTAGATAGAGTTAACTGGATCAAAGCTGCTAATAAATTGTCTCGGTATGGAGAAGATAAACTACTCTTTCAGTACGTTAACAGCTCTGCTGAGGATGTGAACTATATCGACAACAGGGGTGGAAATCTTTATTCAAACACCTATAATCTCGGCTGGAGAGATCACCCAAATCTGAGATGGGGAAGAAACCAAGGAAAAGGTAGTAGTTCGAATTAAGCCAAAAATACTAATTATCAACCTCATTATTTGCAGAAACCTTATGAAAGTGTCAACCCAAGTGACCATACTGCATGTGGTCAATGATTGGATAGAATTGATGGAGAGATGTAGTCAATGAGAACAAACGTAAAATAGGTACAGTCTGAGTGCACTAACTCAACCAAAACATTGACTAAAATTGAGGACTAAATGAACCAATTGATGAGCATGATGAGTGGCATCAAAAGGCAGATTGGCACCGGTATCTCTAACAATATAGAAAATAATCCCCAGAGGGGAGACAAAAAGCATGTGAAAACAATAGCACTCCGATTGGGCAAAGTACTAAGTAGTGCTGAAAATCCTACTCTGGAGGTAAATATGGAGAATGTCGATGGTTCTCAAAAGAAATCCCTAGAAACTGAAAATGAACTAGAGCTAGGGGAGAAAAATTACACCAGCAGTTGAAACAAAAAGAGAAATCATTAAAGATGCTGATGCTACAAAGATCTAATTCCCTTCAAGACTAGAAGATAACAAAAGCGATGCGAAGGTGAATTTGTAACTTTCTTAAACTTGTTCAAAACGTTAAATAAACCTGCCTTTAATCGAGTTAGTTTAGAAAGTTCTTAGGTACGCCAAGTTAATTTAAAGGAAATCGTGTCTAGGCGTAGGAAAATTAAGGTAGGAGAACAAGTTAATTTAAGTGCCTCCTATAGTGTTATTATTTCGAGACAAGTTCCCCCAAAATTGAAAAATCCGGGAAGTTTTATTATTCCCATAAAGATAGGGAGCATTCATTTTAATCAAGCTCTATGTGACCTAAGAGCTAGTATTAATTTAATGCCTCAATCTATTTTTGAAAAACTCGGGTTGGGGGATCTCAAAATCACTCAAATGACACTACAGTTGGTTGACTAGTATTTGATACATTCGAAAGAAGTACTAGTGTAAAATCCTGATTTTCAATGGTGACGAACAGTGGTTTCAAGACCACAAATTTCTGTCGTGTTGACTCGTAAATATTATTTATAAAATATCTATGGAGTCATTAAAGTCGTATTAAAATTTGGTTAAGAAATTTTAACGTTTAGATAGCTAGTTAAAGAAAAAGGACTACATTGTAAAAGGTGCAAAACATAGTAATTATATCATTTAGGTGATCAAATGGTTTAATTAATAATTGAGGAAGCGCTTAAGTAATAGTTAGGCCCTAATTGATATATTGGGATGACAAATTAATAGAAAATGATAAAATAATATGTTTTCAATGGTAATTTTGTAAATTAAGGAAAGTTAAAACAAAAACTAAAGAATGAATTAATCAAATTTACTTTCATTTAAAACAAAAACTAAAGAATGAATTAATCAAATTACTTTCATTTCTTCTTCAAATGGCCAAAATCCATATCTAGGGAAAAGAATAGCTTTGGTTTTCTTGATTCTTTTGCATGTAAGTGAAATCTATACCCGTTTCTCATAATTTTTATGTTTTTGAGATCGTTGCAACTAGGTCTAGTTATCCCATACCTTCGTTTTTGAATCTGTTAAAAATTTTAGAAGTTACCATTAATGAATATTGAATGTTTCTTTATAATAACTATGTATTTCAAGCTTTGATTCTGTTATTTGATGATTTTGTAAAGTGATTTTTGTTAGATTTTGATTTAGGGATTAAATTGTGAAAATGTTAAAAATTTAGGGTTTAATAGTGAATTTGACATTTAGTAGGGACTGTTTAGCCTAGTATATTCGGCTGAAATTTTGATCTATAGAAATGGTTAATTTGATGATTTTCGCATTAAGGGACTAAATTGCAAAAGTTATAAAAGTTAAGGATAATTATGTAAATTTTAAAAAAATAAAAAGGGTATATAATGTAAAGTGAATTGGAAGGTAAAGTGTGAGCTAATAATTGAGAAATTTTACATTTTAGATCAAGACCCTATTGATATTCGTGAAAAAGGAAAAATCACAGATTAGTCCCTGAACTTCTGTAACTACACAATTCAGTCTAGGTAAGTTCGTACGGTTTAAAATTTAGCATCTATATGAAATGTTGGATGATATAACATGGAATAATAGATATATTTATTTTTAGATGATGTAAGTTATTTGAGAAATATTATTGAATTTTCAATATTTGGATCAGATTGAACGCATATAGAGTACGATCGAGATATGGTGTGTTACGGGAGAATGGAGTGGAGATTTTTGTGGAGTAATATATATCTATTTTCTCGAGTAGACTAAGGTTTAGCATTTGTTGCGAACTCTCCGATTATACTCATTATTTTGGTGTGATTTCGGTTGGTTTAGCTCTTTGGAGCCATTGGTGTGTTATTGGGTGGACTGGCTCATATGAGCATCTGGTGCGTTTCGGATGGATTAGCTTTTATGAGCACCTACTGTGTTTTGGTTGGAATATCGATGTACTCATATCCGTAAGTCGTCCATCATATTGTAATCTCGATAAAGTAACTTGTTTAGTGATTTTGACGGTTTTGTCATGTATTTGAATTCTGAATTGAATTGTATAACTCATCGATTGAGATTGTGGATGACGGGGAACACATATATTTGTAATAATATTATTTAACTTGTTTTACTTATTTTGGTAAGATTTATCGTTTTAGTACATCGAACTTACTAAGCTTCAATGAGCTTACTTGTGTTTTTTTTNNTTGTTCTTGTAGATACTTTGAATGTTGGACTGTCGGATTGGCACTCGATTCACACTATCCACTCTTTTTCGATAGTTTTTTGATTGTTCATTTTGGATTATATGGCATGTAATAGGCTTGTATGTCATTACTATTGTTTTGTTATGTAAAATATTAAAATATGATCTTAAGTGCAAATAGTCAACTTATATGATATATGTGAATGAGATATGATGTTTAAATGCAAGCTTAAAGTAAATATGTTTGGAATGTTGTGATTGAGATGCTTAAGTTTGGCATATTGGTTGAATGTTGGATGTTATGATTTAAAGTGCTTTGAATGATAGTTCATTTTGTATATAATTGTGTATACTTGTGGTACCAATGAGGGTACATTGGTTGGGCACTTAGGAGGGTTGATTTAGCATGTTTTTAACTTGTTTAATGTCACTTTGAATAGGTCTTTTGGCTGGTAAATGGATTGCTTAGAGTCCAAGTAAGCTTGAATTGGAAAACTTACTATTTAAGGTTCATTTTGGGTCCACAAGGCTTGAGACACAAGTGTGTGACTCAGCCCTGTGAGACGCACAGCCTGGTGACATGACCGTGTGTCATTTGATGAATTATTTAGGGTGCAAGTCAGTGAGTTACACGGCCTAACACACGGCCTAGCACACAGGCGTGTGGGGCAACTCAGAGAGTTACACGGCCTAGCACAAGAGCATATGACATGATTGCGTGTCCCTAGTTCGATTGTTACACGGCCTGGGACACGGGCATGTGTCTCAGCTGTGTGAGGCACATGTTCTGGCCACACGGCTGTGTGACCCCTGTTTTGTAGATTTTGTATATTTTTCCTAAACTTTCCAAATTGATTCAAATTGGTCCCAAATTGTTTCTAGGCTATTTTTTAGGGCCTCGAGGGCTCGATTTAGGGACCGTGTGCATGTGTATGAAAAGTTTATGATGTGATTATGCTATTGAATGTTATAGGGTTCAAATGTTTTTTATTGTTAGTAATACTCCGTAACCCTAATCCAGCGATGAAAACGAGTTAGGGGTGTTACAACTAGAAGATGTGTTAGTCAAGGTGCGTAGCTTCATTATCCCAGCAGATTTTGTGGTTCTCGATTTTAAAGAAGATCGTGAGATACTGATCTTACTAGGTAGACCTTTTCTAGCCACTTCTAGGTCCACCGTTGATCTTGAAAAGAACGAATTAACTATGAAAATCAATGGTGAGACTGAAATCTTTAAATATGGGCATCAACTGAGCGAAGAGGACGAAAAGTGAAAGTTAGGTGAGTAGTGTAAAAAAGTAGTCGTCTCTAACACTCTTAAGTCAAGGGATATACTTCATTTTATGTATGTAGAAAGAATAAATATGTTTAAGGAAAGGGACAAGCGGGCAGAGGTAGAATGGCATGACAAACGATGGACTAATGCCTATAGAATGGAAGGATCGTCCAGTAGTGAATTAATGATAATGTCGGATGAATCTGGCAGTAAAACTTAGATTATTTGAATTGATGTTAAACTCTTGTAAATTATTGTATATTTAGCTAACTATTTAGAATAGATTTTAATTTTCATTAACTGTGCATTGTACAAAAATCGTAGCACTCTAGAAAATGGAATTTTGAGTAAAAATAGAGCCAGTGTCACAACATAGAAACCTTGTGTCGCAACATCAAGAGCAGTTTTTAATAAAATTGTGAAAATCCTCTTGATGTCGCGACACAAGCTTTGAGTATGGTGACATCGAAGTATGTTTACTCAAAAATCCAAAAGCCTATAGTGTGTCGCGACAACGGTAAATTACCAAGGATGTCACGTTACGGAACCCCTATGTCGCGACATCGCTGTAATTTTTTTACAAGAAACCAGAATCGATAGTGTAACCCAGGGGCTTTAAAACACATTTTAGCCGACTTTTTAACACCTAAACCGCTAATTTTTAACCTAAAAACCTATTATTCCCTTCTTAAACATATTTTAACCATTTAGTTTCTAAACCCTCTCCAATTCTCTTACAACTCTATAAACCCTAAACTCCAATCTTTATTCCTTTAAAATCTTCATACCTCAATTATACTTGGAGCCACAAAGAATGAGAACACTTACAGAACAATAAATGTTGCACAAAACGAGGAATTCAAATGACTTCTACGAGGTTAAGGGTTCCTAATTTTATATTTTTTACTGTTCCATTGAAAATTTTGTTAATTTTCTATTATCCTCCATCAAGTAATAATGCCTCCTAGAAAAGTTAGGCGAACTATTAAAGCAGAACCATCGATGAGTCAAAATCCCTCTAGTTTTCTAAATCCGAATGTTGAAAAATATTTTAATGAACTTCAAGGAAAGACATTTATTCAAAAAAGGGGATCTGATCCATCTATTGGTCTTTGTAAGGAAATATGGCATTTGGTTAGATATCAATGGTGGGAGCGTTTTTGGACAATCCTAAAAGATAATGCTGTTGTCCCTGTTGTTCAAGAGTTATATGCATCCTTACGGGACCTAAAGTCTAGAAACACTGAAGGTCATATAGGGGATATAGTACCTGTGCGAGGGAAAGAAGTGCGGGTAACCCTTCGAATTATTTGTGACTATTATAATGCTCCATACTAAGAAAAAGATTTTATCAATGAAACTGATTTAGAATATTTCCAAGCGAATGAAAATATCATCCGAGTACTAATATTCCCACATCCTTTCGTTAAGCAATTATGTCTCCAGAGGCTAAAATGTGGATTCAAATTGTGTGCATGCGAATAGTCCCTGTTTTAAATGTTTCTAATGTCTATGCCTTTTGAGCAGCTTTGCTATATGCAATTTTGCAGAAAAAGTAGGTTTGTATCGGCAAATGGATCCACAAAAGATGAAGAGATGCATTAGTGGCCAGAAAGTGGGTGTTTTCTTTCCCCATTTAGTGACGGCCTTATGCAAAAAGGCAGATGTACCTATGACATCCATTGAGCAGTCGCTGAAACCATCCCAAAGGATTATCGAGGACACCTTGTTCCAACAGTACATAGAGCTGCGAGCCAAACAAATAAAGGATTGGAACAAGTGACAACAAGAAGTGATAGCTACACTAGCTTCATCAAAGAGGTCTACACAAGATGGTGGTATAGTGGATACAAGAGCTGGGCAATTTTTCAAAGTTAGATTGGATGATATAGTGGATACAAGAGCTGGGGCCAATTTTTCAAGAATTTGCTAGGCAAAACAACATACGGGTCCCCAATTATAAACCTGGCATGTTTGGGCCAACGAATCTGGAACAGGAAGAAGAGACACATGAAAGTAAAGAGGAAGGGAAGGATGATGAGAATGATGGAAGCGAGGAGATGGACTTTGATGAGGGAAATTGAACGTTTTTATTTTTGTTTTTAAAGACTTCTATTAATTTTTGAATGATTTTGATTTAAACTTTGTAGCAGTAGGATTAATAGTCAATTTAAATTATATTGCATTTTTTTTAAGTTTTCTATGTAGGAACCCAACACGAAGGAGGAAACACATTAGAAGTTGGAGCAACCGCGATCAATCGGGTAATTTCTTTCTTTTTCTTTTTATGGGCTACACATTGAGGACGATGTGTTAACTGAAGTGTGAGGGGTAACATGGGAAATTTGTTTAGAATTTGTATGTTTTTGTTTTATTTTTCTTGTCTTTTGTGTGCTTGAGCATGTAGAAATACAAGTGATTGGTTAGAAGCATGTGCATAGGTTGCTTCTTTTTACAAATAAATTTGGCATGATGATAAGTGATTTTAAAATTTTGATTATTAGACTACTAAGTTCTATACGTTAAACTACAAATAGGCATTAAGCAATCAACTGTACCAAAGGATAGAGAAAATACAAGGAAACGGGCATGCTAGTATGAATGATAAATTGTTGAATTTAAGTTTGTTTGATTGATTAAATTTATGCATACTGAGATGTTTAAAGGATGACCTAAGGCATTGTTTGGGACACATTCAGAGCCAAAAAGCTAACCTATTTGTATTTTACCTTTAATACCGATTTTTTTAGCCTGTTGACATTTCTTGAGGAACCTCATCACAAACCCCGAGCCTAAATCATTAATTTGTATTTACCCTTTTTCTTTGGTCTTGCACTTCACGAATATAGACGTCTGGCCATAAATATTGAGGGTTAATTAGATACATCAAGGTGGAGTTTGCAAAAATAGAGTGAAATAGGAAAGATTGGTATGATATGGGAACTATATGTTAGCTTGAAAGTGTAAAATAAAAGAAAATTTCAAAAAGAAAATCAGTACGAGTAGAGAAAGTCTTGAAACAATGAAAAAAGCATTCATGAGTGAGGTGAGATGAAAAAGAAAGTGACAAAGTCATAAAAGGAAGAAAAACTCGTTCATTAGTGCATAAGAATCTCGTAAGCTAGCTGTAGTTACTATATCATGCTATGATTTCCTATGTTGAGAAATAGGAAAGGTCAAAGAAGGAGAAATAAGGCGGTGAGTAGGTAAGGGTAACTAAGGGGAAAGAATAGGGATCGATATGATGTGTCAAACTATTTTCGTGTTTGTAAACTTTTTGATGCTTACTATCTTTAAATTCCCTACCTATCCTAAGCCTCAAAACGTTACAAGCCGAAAAGTCTTATATGACCTAAATATCCTTATGCATGAATGGACATTATATTAAACAATTACATAAATGACTATTTGTATTTTGCTCGGATAATCAAATTACTTGTATGATTTATTGATGGATCCCTACAGGCGAGACCCTTCGTGTTTGTAAACTTTGTAATTTACTGAACTTAGATGTTTGTGATCAAAAGTGGCAACTCAATTAATCATCATGATAAAGTTACTTATGAATATGAAACACTTAGTCATGTGCTCCAAAGTTAATACCTGTATGATATCTACTTAAGGGACATCTTTTATTTCTTGTCTTTGTTCATGTTTTTTGAGGTCAAGCAATGACTTAAGTGTGGGGGAGTTTGATCTATCATAATTCAGTGTAGCATATTAAACTAGTTTTCACACTTTAGGAGCTTGAAATTAAGCATTATCATTAGGATTTAATTATGTTTTAGTAAGTTTTGTTAAGTTTAATAAAATGTGCAAATTGAGTCTTTTATTAACGTTGAGGGCCGAATGAGGCTTAAAGGTAAGCTAATGAACTTTATAAGCACGCATGAGACTGTTAGAAGGCATATTAAATAGATACTAGCTGCTCTGTCACAACACAGAATGATCAATGTCGCAATATAGGAAACAGAATGGAGAATTCACGAAACTACCTTCGTTGTCACGACACAGACTAAGGGTGTCATAACATACCCTTGAAGATATCCCAAAAGGAGTATACTGACTCCTATGTTGCGACACAGGTCCTAGTGTGTCACGACATCGAATCTATATAGGAATTAAATACAAGCTAGGGGCCGTTTTGTTCTACACAATCAAACTTAAAGCTCGGGAACGTCAGCTAACCTAGGGTTAAGGACAACTACCACCTGAGATCTATAAATAGGCTCATTTGTCACATGTAAAAGACACCATTCACTTATCTTAGAATTAGTTTTTTAAATTCAGTTTAGTTCTCTCTTTTTTTATGTTAGATTTATTTCTATTTCTTCTTTGTTCTATTTGAAGAGATCTGAATTGTGGAGACAATCAAACCTTGTGGATTCATAATCAATCTTAATATAATCAGGCTCCTTCGTAAACTCTATATTATCGATTTATTTAGCATGCTTTCTCTTTATATCAATTTTATATTGTCTATGGAGACTATGAGGAACTAATCCCTCTATGAGGGATTAGCGAGTGGAGGCATTGTAACAGCCTGATTTTGGGTCTAGATGAAATAGTGGTTTCGGGACCACAAATCCGACGAGGAAATATTTATTTTAAAATTATGACATGGGTTGCATTATGATAGGAAGGTTGCATGAAAATA
>CM025142.1:12806816-12825388 GCA_013467495.1 Gossypium gossypioides
TAATAATAGCTTATGCATTAATTTTAAAAATTATAACAACAAAATTAGATATTTAAATTAACTTAAATTTTATTCAAACAATTTTTAATTAAATTTTCACCCGGTTCAATTGATTTTTTCTTAATTTTATAGTACTAATCGAATCAATTCAATTCATCAATTTAATCCAATTTTAATAAATAAAACATAGCATTTAAACCGTAGATTAATATACTATTTTTCTTGATAAATAAATTGAATTTAAAATTATTATAAATATTCTTTTGGATCATTTTACAAAATGTTATTGTTAATCATAGATTGACTTTATTATCCCTAACTAAATTAATAATTAGATGGTTTCAATTACTTAAAATTTTTAATATGTGAAGATAAAATTTTAAAATGTTACGGAAAAAGGGACATAGGCTTGATGGTCCAAATCTTGGCTAAGTTATTTCGATGGTCCAAGTTAATAATTATATATTTTTTAGTATATTTTATCAGTCCATTAAAAGGGTAACTACTCTATTGTCTTGGTGCCAAAGTCAAATTTAAAATATACCTTAGTCTAAGGTATTTTGTTGTTTAAGTAAGCTGACTTTAATCAAGGATGAAAGTGGTGTGTAGGTAATTTACGCAAGCATCTAATCAATTTAGCATTCCTTTCATTAAATAAGTATAATCTTTCTCTTTTTCCAAAGGCAAAGAGGGCAGGGGACCAGACCAACTGTTGTTTATATTGTAACTAAAATGTTATTGTTTAACGTAAAAAGATTAAATTCGAATTGTAAATGTAGTTTAACATGTATATATTACATTTCTCGTATTACTAGAAAAGAGAAATGGTATGTTCATTCCAATAGAGATATTCGTAGGCTGCTACTACTGTGGTTTTGCTTTATATTTTGGTGTGCTGCTCTATACCTTAGCAGTCTCCTTTTCCATTAACAAATTTCATCTTTCCAAAGTTGAACACATAACCAACTTACAACAAAGAAATTGTGAGGCTATTGTTACCTTAGCACACCCTTGAGCTATATCTTTACCCTTATTGCTACCTTCAACGACTCCCTTACTTAAAACACACAAACCATTCCATTATTTTAAGAGGATACACATTTAACACAATGGTTTCAACTTAAAGCATTGCATGGTTATTTTACACATATAAACATCTTAATACACAGTTGAGAGGGGGACTTTTCCCTTCTCAAAATTTAACATGCAGTAGCTCCCTTCTTCCCTCTCAATTCGAACAACAAAGAAAATTAGCAGAAACAAGAAATTCTCCTAAGTATTTTTGTCTTTCTCCCTTCTTTTTTCACCATCCCCTGCTAAGAAACCCAAGAACTTTACTAGAACCCTTTTCGAATCCCAAATTCACATACAAGACAAATCATATGAAGTTGCTAGAACATTTGATGTAACTTATTTTTTCAGGACCCAAATCATATGAAATATATATGGGAGTTTCATATGTTATGAAACATGCACCTATCAGGATATTGATATCCTTACAAATAAGGAAAAATTTCACAATCACAAAAGTATACTACACTTAAAATCAAAACCTAGATCTTTTAAAACTTAAAACCAACCCAATGATCATTTCCAACTAAAAAATTCAAATAAAAAGAAACTTAACAAAAAACCAAAGGCAAAATGCATTAGTTGATGAACAAAAATTTAAAAAAGTCTAAACTGCTACTGCTCTCACTGCTCCTTCAACCCTTGACTATTTATCATAAAAATGAATGGAAAACATGAAACCAATAAAACTAGAAATGAACACATAATATTACATAATATTACATAAGATTGAACAATTAAAGCATACTCATCTAGCATATGACTAAACTAAAATGACTCAAACAAGTAGTGTAAACATGTAACAACGATAAAACATGGAAAAAAAAGACAATTTAGGAAATGGTTTAAGGTATATCACACTAGAAATGCAAGTTTCGTAAGATTACATGGTCAAAAAAATGAACAATAATGGTATTAAACAACGACAACCCGTATTGTTAATAGCCATAATATATTGACAAAATAGACATGTATAAACTAAAATTGAGACATTGTTGGAAACACGATGCTAAAGAAAAATAACTGTCATAAGCATAACAACAATATAAATGGGGATTAATCAAACAATTTAGAAGCATTAATAAGCAAAAAGTTTCCTTTAATCATATATAGGCTTTATTAGTAAATTGGCTCTTAGTATCAGTTAATAAGAACATGACAAGCAAAATATTCTTTATTGGATGTCATACACTTTGGGGGTGAAATGAGACAAAATTGATAGTTTAGTTTAAAAGGCTAATATAAGAGTTGGAGTATAGTTCAAGGGCCAATTTACTAATAAATCCTATTATATACACACATTACATGCATTTTACGGCTCCAAAAATGAACACATAATTCAAGAAGAAATATTACATAATCCATTTTACGGCTCCAAAAACCAAGATTCCCCCTTATCAAATTTCTCACAACTACTGCTTGTATAAACTGAATGCCAAATAACCATTACAAGATTCTTAAGCTTGGCATACGGATGGTAATTACTGAACCATTACAAGTTTCCTATCATTTCTCAACATACCTAGACAGACAATTCAACAGATTATCAAAAAGATCAAGACTTTGGGTATTCAATTCAACAAAGCTAAAACATAAATTACTGGAAAAGAAAAGATCTTGATCATCAAAGTTTAACTTCTCATTTGCAGCTTAGGAAAGTATAAATGAATTTTAAGAAAGATAAACAAAATGGGGTTTTGATTTACATGAAAAATAAGATCAAATGAGAGGTAGAAAGGGTAAACTCACCGAAAGCCTGGTAGGATAAAAATTGAGATCCAAGATCTCAGAGATTTTGTTTATTAAAAAAATATCAAAGATGATGGTGCAGGGAAGAAGACCAACAAAAGGAAAAAGATGGTGAAGAAAGCAGTAACAAAAGAGACAAAAATTTTGTGGGTAAGAAAAAATAGCAAAAAAGAAAATGAAAGGAACATCAGAAGGGAGAAGTGTTTACCTGAAGGACGCTAGATGAAGGGGAGGAGTGCTATGGTCGGAGTTGAAGGAAGTAAGGAATGACTGTCGTTTGAGTGTTTTTGAGGTGAGAATTTAGTGAGGGTAAATAGGGTTCTTCAAGCACTGAATCAGTAATTGGTGGAAAAGGGAGGGAATATAATGTAGCAAATTTCCCTGCATAAGCTTGGAATGAAATACACCTGTAATAGGGAATTCCATTGAACCAAATAGCTATTTGTGTGGGCCTGCAAAATAGACTTGTAATAGACTTGTAATGGCATAGCCATTACATTGAACCAAACATCCCCTAAAAGGTTCAGCCAAGTAATCCCAAGCCTAAGAGATTTAGCTCATAGCTGGGTAAATTAAGTTCAAGTTTAATGCAGTAATCAACATCATCTTTTACAATTAAGTTCTAAAGAAAATGTGATAAGTATTAAAGGAGAAATTCTGAGAAGTTGGCTTTCGCCTATTTAGCTCTCAACACCAGCATCACAATGTCTTGGAGCTGCCAAAGATGATGCAGTCGTCTTCTCCTTCTTCAGCCACCTTCCTTCTTGGTCCTTCCCTTCTTTCCTATCAAAAGCTGCTCCTATTTTTTCTTCTATTCCAAAACATTGACTCTTTCTAGGGTTCCCCTTTTGGCTTTTATAGATTTGACCTTCTAAGGTAGGTCCATCAGCCCATAATCCTTTCTCTCCTTTTTAGGTGGATTTTTCTAGTACAAGTACAACTAGGACTAAGGACGGCACGCATTAAGTGCTGACTAGGCATCTTTCAGGTATTGCCATAGCATTTGTGTTGGCAAAATACCTGAAATTTGTCACGTCAAACCTTCAACCCTCTACTCATTCTCCTACACTTTGCACCTGCCAATCAATGTAACATGTAATAGCAATTAAGGACAATCCAAGCTCTTTAATGTAATGCTCTAAAAATACTTATGCAATATCCTAAAATGCAACTATAATCACTTAAGTACAGGAAACTAATTAAGTCTAAAGGCATGAAATATAACTCTTTTCAAGAGTTATCACCAGGCTACTTATTCTTTAACTTAATCTCCATTCCTTCACAAATTTGAAATCGCCAGAATTCATATCCCACACATATACCTTCATCCCATTATCCGTAGATATATGATTTCCATACTATCCATGATTTTAGATTCATAGTTTAATCAATTTCATATAGATATATTTCAATATGAAAAAAATATATATATACAAGGGTCAATGTAGAAACCCACCTGATCTTAACCTATTGTCGTTCAAAGCTCTAAATCCAACCATTTGACTAGAAATCACTACTCAAGGAACATAGAAACATTGTCAAAACCCATTCACATACCTTTAACCATTTCTCAAACATGGACAACCCAATACAAAGCCACCTTTTTCTTTAATCCTAACGTTCAACCAAAATCAAAAACTTAATCTTCGGGATTCCACCTGCATAACTGAAATACTCACCAGAATACGAAGTAATCTTCTACTTTAGATCCAATCTTTAGTTCCAGCCCAAGGGCAACAAACCCTAGCCAGCTTCCCAAGAAAGCCACAACAACATTTTCAAAGGAAAGAAGAAGATAAAATGTCTCCCTCTATCCAACCCATTTAACTAATATTTATTTACAGATAAGACTCATGTTCCTATAGAGACTTAACACGTGTCACACCCTTTCACCATTATCCTCGTTAATGGTTTATAATTGTAAATGCAAATATAAAAAAGAATTCAATAAGGACAATCCCTGATTACCCTAACTAGAGGGGTCTTAATTACTATACTCACAATGCAACTAGAATTGTTACTCTAATAACATGGCGTACTACGCCTTTGGCGAGCACTCCTTTCGAAATCATCTCTCGACCAGGCTGTTATCTCATTAAACAGTATCTGGATATTAGGACTCCGTCGGGCAGGCTGTTACATACTCTTAACCACTTAACACAAGATTCTCCTTAATATATAGCAGAAGATTAGGAAATAAAATTAGTACTTAATCTTGTGGTGGTTACTATACATCCAAACATATACATTAAATAATAATTTGGGTGAATTACACTACGCCAGGCAGACTTTTTACTACTATGCGCCAAAACTTCAAACCTGCCAGAACTGGGGTATTACAAATGAAATAAATTAAAGTGTAATGGATTTCTAATTATACTAAAATTAACCTAAGTATGCTTAAACATTAAAATAAACATAGAAGAAATAAGTATGCAAGTTTCAAAAGTAATCACAATAGTATTCATGTGTTAGAATAATTTTCCTTCCTAACTTAGAATTATTTAAACAACGTTAAAAGATGTTACGGGAATTCCGTGGCAACTTGACCTTTTACTAACCCTAATTTTACGAGTGCTCGACTTCTTTGAAAGACCTAAGCTTAACCTTTTAGCCTCCTTGCATATTTCTATTCCAAGTCCAACTTCAAGATTACATTTCCAGGCATCATCTAAGAAATCACACTTACTAAATTATTAAGTTTTTCTAGCATATGTCTATGTTCAAGCAACTTAGTATTTTAATAAGAAGAAATCAGATTATGTGAAGTAACAAAATATTCCTATACTGAAATAGTTTAATCACATTAATCCTAGAGTTATGCAAGGTAATAAACTTTTTCGATATTATTACTAATTTGACCTGATTTCATCATAAAAAGATCAAACATGCACCATTCAGATGTTATGTTAATTAATTACAATCTGGTTCTGATTTAATAATTAATTCAATTGCATCTCTACATTTATAATGTACGAATAATATGTTCATGATTTTATCTGAATGAATAAACAAATCAAATGCATAGAACATCTTTAATAGAATTAAATAATCTAAGCTACGGAATTTAAATGATTTTATCACCAACAAAATTAAGCATTCATGATTAGCTTAAAAGCAAAAAACTCAGTTGCAATCCAGTTTCTTGAATTGAACAAAAAATAAAAGATTGAAGGGTAAAAGAAATGCTAAGTCGTTTTTTGTGGTTTTCCAAGGCATTGCTTGCTTTACTCCTCCTTTGTTCTTCTTTTCTTGTCGTAACTACCAAGCTTAATAGCTTTTAACATGGTCGAATGTGGCTACTCTCAAAGCCTTGCAAACACTCTTTGAAGAATGGGAAAGAAGTGAAAGAAGATAGAAGAGATGGTGAGTGAGGGATGAATGAAATGGAAAGCAAATGTCTCAATATTTATACTAGTGAGGAACCCCTTGAGTTTGTTATTTTTAGCATGATAATCCCCCTTTTCTATCTCATGCATAGCCGGCCCCTAGTGTTAAGACTAACTTTTTCTCCTATTGCACCAAAACGACAAAAATATGTCAAATTAGCATGTAAATAAGTAAGATTACAACTTTATCTTTAACCTTTTTTCCTTCTTAATAAATTTGTAATAAAACTACAAAATTTTCTATAAAAATACTCAAAATTTGCATGAACTATTAGTCAAAACTTGATGTAAATGTCTATATAATTTTGAGTTATCACACACCCAAACTTAATTCATTACTCGCCCTGAGTAATGCTAACTTACATTAGAACTCAAGGAGGCACTTTTGCAAAATTCCTTTCAAACTTATGCTCAAAAATAGAAAGTTTGAAGTCATGCAACTTGAGTACATATATCACTCAATTATTTTCAAAGATTAATATGCTAAAAAATATATGTACTAAATATCTTCCCTTAACAAATGTGTACTAAGTATTTTCCAATCAAATTTTATTTCCCTCCATTAAACTAAGTGGCAATCCTAAAGTTTAATTATGCCTTCATATGTTGAACTCAGTAATTCCTCTCCACTAATGTAGTCAGCACATAAATCTAAAACAATAGGTGTTTAATAAGGTTGTAACAAGGCTTAGGTTAAGGTGGGAAAAAGATAGATAATTTTTAGGCTAGAACCTTAGACTCAACTTACCTCAAACCTTCCAAGTACAATTATCCCCAAGAACACCAACTCTTTTGAGTTTGAGTAAACATGCTCTATGTACATCTTTTTCAACAAATGGATTTTTTTAAACATAAACAATTATGCTTCCTTGAGCATACAACTCAGTATTTTGAGCAATCTAGTACTTCTCTTTAACTCCCCTAAACTTAATCACAAAAATATTCTAGATGGACCGAGTCTAAGATTTGGGACAAGTAGAGATAAATATTGAAGAAAGGATGGTTGATTAATGTAAGGTTTAGAAAAAAAAAAAAAAGCAGACCATATTGCTCAAATTAAGGTTTCAAGGGATAATTATGACTAAGGTTGGTTTTCAAGGCTCAAATGGCCCAAACAAATTTGCCTAAATCATTTTGAAACTCCTAAGATTTTGCCTCAAGGAAATTACTTAGTCAGTTCTAAAGGCTTAAACTTTTATGCATACTTAGTTTTTCTAAGGAATTAAATTTTCATGGTTACGTTCAGCATTTTCTTCATAATTAAGCTAGTATAAAAATAATTGAAATAATAAAATTTTATACATACTTAAGCTAACATACTTAAGCGAAAATTAAATTTTTAAGCAATATTTTACTTAAGCATAACTTGATGGAAAAAAATTAATTTTCGTCAAAAATCTCTTAAAATTTTTAATTTCTAGTCTTTCCCACTAAAGAGAAACAATGTCTTCATTGTTTAAAACACAGGCTAGAAGGAGCAAAATCAAATAAGTGAATGCGAACTGTGCACCAGGTAGGGTCTTAGAAAATGGAGGTGAGTCAATTTTGACTGCTTAAATACCAAGTTCCTTGACAGAGTCAATCCTAAACATACACATTCTCATTACCACACTTCTTATTTTTTCGAAAATCTAAAAATAATGTGCAAGTTTGCTCAATTTATTCATAATTGCAACTTAGTTTTTATTGAACTAAAAAATTAAAATAGTAGTAGAGAAAAAATGAAATAAATGACAATTAAAAATATAAAATAACGATAGAGAAAATTTAAGAGAACTACCACATTTTTATTTGGAATCGTCGTTGACTGAAATAGTGTCAAAGTGTCATTTATCGTACCAACCATACTCATCTAGGAAGTAATCATATTCTTGCCCAACAAATCTGACCAACATCTGATTAGGGAAAGAAAACTGGAAATGATATTTCCTGGTGGTCTCGTTTAACTTCCTATAATTCATGCAAATCCTCCAACCTGTGACTCAAATATTTGAAATAATTTATCTTATACCCTTCTTGTGTCTTTCCAAAACCACAAGTGACTCTTCTTCTTGATTATTGGTGAACTCAACTAAAATAATGACAGTTAAAGTCAAAGATAGACCCAAATAATCATATTTCAAATTAGGAGACAAAATCTTCAATTCCAATTCTACGGAATCTTCAATCAACACTTTTGGTTGCGTGTACTCCGGAGATGATAACTTTAACAATTCGAGTGGAACTTCTTGAGCGAACCCCTTCGAATTAGCTTCTAAAAAAGCCAAATTCCTCATCGTCATCATCACTTTTCGAATCCACTAGAAGAATATGTTCTAACGGATCGTTTAGAGGATTGAGTTCCAATTCTATAGAAGCCAGCGATTCTATCTCCAAAATAGCAAAGCAGTCTTCAACTACATCTAGGGATTTAGTAGCATTAAAGTCATTAGTCGCATTGTCATCCAAAATTTTCTTAAATTGAGCATCTTGTTGCTGCTTCTAGAACGGTTGAGGATATGGAAAATGTAGAATTTTAAATCTATTTGGACCACTCTGTTGCGGAACGACTACAACCTTGGCCTCTGGTGTGGAACTCTCAAGACTGCTTTCTTGCGGAAATGTTTTGGTAGAGGTCGTGAAAACATCCTTCTGAAATGTGGGGATTTTATCTTTGGTTGGAATTTCCTCTTTGTTCTGAGTACCAGAGGGTTCACTTTTAGCTTCAACACCTTTGATTTCCAATGACTTCCCACTCCTCAAGGTGTAACTTTGCAATGCTTCTTACCCGTATTTCGTGGGTTTTCTGTATCGCTCAACAAAGCACCTTGGGGTCTATTTCGAAGTTCATTGGTTAGCTAATCCACTTGATTTCCTAAATTCTTCAACGTTGTAACTTGGCTTTGGATAAGTGCACCATTCTTTACAATGTTTGCCTTCAATAGATTCTTAAGATTATTTCAAGATTCAGTTGGTGGGGTTGTTGCTCTTGTTGAGAATATTCCAGGGGATAATTTGGCCAAGATGGCATATAAGAGTTTCTAGGGCTCGCCTATTAGTTACTCCATGAGAAATTTGGATGATTTTGCCTTGAAGGATTGTACAAATTTGACTGCGGACCACTCCGGTTCTGATTTCCTTTTTAATATTTTGACTCTAGATTCAATGAGAAATTTTTAAAGAAATGACCATCCCCATAGTATACACAAGAAATATTCTCAAACTAGTTCGACTGCTGACTTGTCAGATTACCATTTAAACCATTAGTAGTAATATTCTTAAGTATAAAACACGTAGAAGATACCTAGGTTACTTCATGTACTCTTACCACTTTTATTCTCGTGGCTGCTCAATTAGCCGACCACTGATAATTGTTGCTAGAAATCCTTTCAAGAATTTCATGAACTTCAATGTATGATTTAGAAAGAAGGGTTCCATTTGTTGAAACATCCATCATCATTCTAGTATGAGCATTAAAACCAATATAAAAAGTCTTCATTTGAACGCAATAAGGAATTTCATGATGAAAGCACTTTCGTAATAACTCCTTGAATTACTCCCATGCCTCATGTAAATATTCTGCATCAAATTGTTGAATGAAATGATTTCATTTGGAGCTTGGAATTCAGAGAGGGAGGAAAGTATTTCATTAAGAAACGTTCAGCCAACTCTTGCCATGTAGTTATAGAACCGGACGGTAGGGTGTTCAACCACACTCGTGCTCTATCTCTTAAGGAGAATGGAAATGATTTCAATCTCAAGGTGTCCCCGGTCAGCCTAGCTAATTTAAATGAGTCGATCACTTCCATGAACAGTCAAAGATCTAGATGCAAATCCTCAGTAGCCATCCTACTAAATTGGCCCAGTGTTTGAAGCATTTCGAACATTACGGGCTTTAGTTCAAATTGTGGAGCCTCGATTTCAGGTTTCACAATACCCAGATTGAGTTCATTGAAGATAGGAAAACATTATTGAATGGCACAGTTTCTATCATTAGCAACAATGATTGAATTGTGAACATTATAAGCAAATGTCCTCCTTGAACATGTTGAAGAGAATCATTATCACCTGAAAAATAATAAAAAATATTAAAGTAAAAACAAAATAAAATTGAACTAAATTGCAAGATAATAAATTTCACAAATAATTGACTAAACTAACAGTCCCCGATAATGACGCCAAAAACATGTCTCAAAAATATTCGATTGATGTGCAAATATATACAATCGCTGACAAGTAATAAAGTAGTAAGTAAGAGTTATCGTCTCCAGAGAGATTGTTTATGTGAATCAATAATTGCAAAATTAATACTTAGCAAATTGGTTAGTGATGAAAAAAATTAAAGTGTGATGGATTTCTAATTATACTAAAACTAACCTAAGTATGCTTAAATATTAAAATAAACACAAAAGAAATAAGTATATAAGTTTTAAGAGTAATCAGTAATCACAATAACTTGCATGTGTTAGAATAATTTTCCTTCCTAACTTAGAATTATTTAAACAATGTTAAAAGATGTTACGGAAATTCCGTGACAACTTGACTTTTTATTAACCGTGATTTTACGAGTGTTCGACTTCTTTCGAAAACCTAATCTTAACCTTTTAGTCTCCTTGCATATTTCTATACAAGTCCGACTTCAAGATTACCTTTCCAAGCATCGTCTAAGAAATCACACTTATTAAATTATTAAGTTTTTCTAGCATATGTCTATGTTCAAGCAACTTAGTATTTTAATAAGCAGAAACCAAATTATGTGAGGTAACAATAATATTTTTATACCGAAACAGTTTAATCACATTAATCCTAGAGTTATGTAAGGTAATAAAGTTCTTTCGATATTATTACTAATTTGACCTAATTTCATCATAAAAAGATCAAACATGCATCATTCAGATATTGTGTCAATTAATTACAATCTGGTTCTGCTTTAATAATTAATTCAATTGCATCTCTATATTTATAATGCATGAATAACATGTTCATGATTTTATCTGAGTGAATAAACAGATCAAATGCACTGAACATATTTAACAAAATTAAATAATCTAAGCTACGGAATTTAAATTATTCTAACACCAACAAAATTAAAGCAATCATGATTATGTTAAAAGTAGAAAACTCAGTTGCAATCATGTTTCTTGAATTGAACAAAACAAGATTGAAGGGTAAAGGCAATGCTAAGTCATTTTTGGTGGTTCTCTGAGGCACAACTAACTTTTCTCCTCCTTCATTCTTCTTTTCTTGTCGTGACTACCAAGATTAATAGTTTTTAATATGGCCAAATGTGGCTGCTCTCAAAGCTTTTCAAACACTCTTTTAAGAATGGAAAAAAAAATTGAAAAAAGATATGGTGAGTGAGGGATGGATAACAAATATCTTTCTATTTATACTAGTGAGAAGCCCCTTGAATTTTATATTTTTGGCATGATAATCCCTTTTTATTTCACTCATGCATGGTCAGCCCCTTGTGTTAAGGAAGGAAAGTGGATAACTTTGCTAAATTCAGCTAGCTCGTGCATGATTCATGGGAAGGAGTTGAATGGTCACATGAAAAAGTTTTTGTGGAGATTTGTGATATTTTATCAAGTCTTCGGTGCGTAAATTAATTATTTTTACGGACGATTAAACTTCTAGTAGCCAAATTGGCCTTTTTCCTCCCTTAGGGGACAATTTGGGCTTTAAATTTGTCGGTAGACTTGTCCACTTCAATGATCAAATTGCGAGCTGGGTCAAAATTAATTTAAAGTCGAACAGATGAATTTAGGATGCCCAATGTGTAACACCCTATACCCGACCCGATATTCTGGACCTAGGTATAGGATGTGAAATTATAAAAATACTTAGCAAAATTTTTCAACGGAGAACACCATTATAAAAATACTTCTTATTTATTTATTCTTTCTAAGTCAAAAGATTTTAAAGAGGCATTTACTAAATACAACAGATTCTCGAAAGTATTTTACTATATTACAACTTAAAACTTTGTTAAAAATTCACTTAATCATGGCATAGAGTATTGTACACCTTATATCCAAAAATGTCCTTCTGAATGTATAATATCACTCTTTGAACCGCCACCCTAGTGCATTGCTTCAATTCCAAGATCATGCATAACAAATAGACACATGTAATTTCAATGGAATTTAATGAGTCTCAACCAATATTCCTTTAAATGATGATGTTGAATTCCTCGACTCACGGATTTTGGGCTCTTTTCAGACCTTAGCGGATACTTTTCTAATTCCTGGTAGATAGTCATACATCAATCTCTACACTTAACAACTTTATACATATTCTGCCCCATGAGCGGATCACAAGCTTCACACCTTAATGTGGATCCAATTTCACAGTCCCTTTTGAAGACATAATTTGGATGCATTTCTTGGAAAGATATACATGTAGGTACTACTCTTGGCGGATTCTTATATTAGCTCTGGCAGCTAACTGAATTCCAGTTAAATTGAACCATTAAATTGATCCCAACAATAAACTTATTTTAATGAATACAATAGAATCACAGATGACTTCGATACATAATGTGAGGACTCCAAGGTTTGACGGGCACTTACACCACCTAAAATTACGGATATGCCAAGTTCTTTGTCCTGGCAAGTTGCTATGGCAGGATCATCTGTCAGATATACTGTCAAGAACTCTTTTAAAAAATGTCGCAAGGACATACCCAGATCTTTCCACAAAGGTAGGCTAATCTTGCATTTAGGCATTACAGAATTCATCATAAAGACTTTCTAGATAGCTCACCACAAGGGCTTCCTAGATAACTTCGCTACTAAGGCTTTCCAAATAATATGCCACATAGGCTCTTTTAGATAATTTTTCCTAAAGACTTTACAGATAATTTGCCACAAAGACCTTATAGATAACTCGCCACAAAGGCTACATTTGGTTTGCCACCAACGCACCACATAAAACTGTCATGTTTGGTTATACGAATTTGGCTAAACTCAACGTCGCCTAAGGTTTTCCCACCATCGACCTAAGACACGCAAGAACTCTAGAAGTCAAAAGTGGCTCATCCACCATTTCCAAAATGTGTCATGGCCATGGTCTTTCCACATATCAACCATACTGGCATTTTCTAATGTTTACTGTCTCGACAGACAACAGTCTCGCCATATTAGCCTTTGTGTTTACTGTCTCAATAGACGTAATCAAAACACCACCGCGGGGTCTATTATCATCTCGCATATTTTCCCAACACTTCGTTGAAACCCCCTTGTCACTAATCAAAATTTGACATGCACCAGTCTAATAACATATTGGACACATGTACATAGACTTCACTCATACCCTTAATGAAATCATACTTCCCATACATGCTTACCACACATCGTTATTTTCATGTAGCACATCGTACACTTCAGTACATACATACAAATGCTTCACAAAGAACACACATACCCGTACATACATCAACTCCTCAAAAAGATATGCGCATTTATATGAACATCGATTGTACAAGGAATCATCATAAAATATCATAAAGAAGTCAGGTCTAGAGACTCACCCAAGACCTACCTTTACCTCAACCTGGAACTTCTGTTTCGATTGTCCTTCCCAATCCAGTAGCAATAACTACTTACAAGATCATTGAATTTCCATTATAATCCCCATTTACAAATAGTTTACTAATATTTCAACTATGTGCGGCCCCCATGTAGGGCCTTTCACTTACACCTTACTGTTCTTACACCTTTTCACATTCTTACACATCAATAATCGTAACATACAGGGCTATAAGACATACCATAAGGTTCAATCATCCACTGATTAAACAAGGTCATAGCTCTATCATAAAGAAGAAGAAGAAAAAGAAGAAGATAATGGTTAGGTTAGAAAGAAAAACTTGAACGTTGAGCAGAAAGAAAAACCATATAAAATGTCCCCCTCCCTTCAATAAATATACTCTCAGTCCCCCAGATTTCCCCACCAAATCCAGAGGTAGGTAAAAGAAAATTAGGTGAAGATCTACTTTACTGTTGACCAGTCATAAGAAGGGTCAAATCAATCCAATTGACTACCAACTAATCCCATTACAAGAACCAACTTGAACAATGCTCATGAAAATCGAGCATTCTATACTATGGCGATGATTGGCGTGGTCTTAAAGATAATTAAGACTCTTATAGCTTTCTCATACACTTGGTAGGCTCTTACTACTCAGCCAAAACTCTAAGGCGTACTCTCTCTTAATCGTACTCTTTCTTACGCATAATCTTTCTTAACTTGAAGACTCTCTGTAATTAAATCCTTAGATACTACCAACGGACAGATACTTTAACGTTGGAATACACCAATACACTAATTTATCGGTAAGTTAGGGGATCTGTCGCCTTTGGGGTGTGACAACTCTCCCCTCTTTCACAAAAATCTCATCCTCAAAATTTCACTGACCTAGTAACACCATTACAAATGATGCGTGGCTAACTTCTTGGATCAGACGTAGATAATGCTTAGCGAAAGGCCCAAACATAATCACAACAAACCTCTCATTTGTGGTAGACACTCTTGAAGGTTCCAACTCGTGTGAATGTAGATAAACAATCGATTTGTGAATCCCAGGCTTGCAAATCATGCATATAACAGTAGTAATTCAATAACAGTAATAGTTTATTAGAAATATAGAAATAGTAGGCATGTACCAATCACATATCATGTATATAGAAGTAGTAATTCAGTCAATTAGACCATTGATTCCAAAATATCCATATTATAAGGGACTCAGTTGAGTGAAGTAAAACTTTAAAATAGTTTGGGGACTATTCAGGGACTAAACAAAATAATTCATAAAATTTTGAGAAAAATTGTAAAACAGGGGTCACACAGTCATGTGAGCAGGGCGTGTGAAAAGCTATAAGTGTGTGAAAGGGTTACGTGACCATGTAGGCTAAGCCATGTAACAAACTATGGTCATGTAGAGGAGTTGTGGCTGTGTGGTTTATGAACTAGCAGAAGGTTTTCAAAGGCACATGGTCGTTTGCTAGCTGTGTGGTCAACACGCTAGTGTGGGAGACTGTGTGGCCCTAAACCTATACATGGTTTACCCCGAATCACTTGTAAATGAACACACATGTTTCACTGGAGGTCTAATCGACGTTCCTCACAATCAAATCTGATCTGATTCACCTAAATTAGGTCCTTCAAACGACATTTTCACAGGAATTAATTGTTCATTTCAAGATTTGACAAGATTGTCAAAAGTTTTAGCAAGAAACGTAAAAGATTGATTGGATCACTTGAAAGATTAGCATTGGATAATCAAGTTACGGGAATACAAAATTTAATCCTTATAAACGAGGAGTACTTAATGACTCTTGGTAAGAAAAGGGATGCTATTGACGGTAATTATAAACCCAATAGAAAAATGATTGAATAGAGGATGCTTTAATGTAGGAAAGCAAAATAATCAAAAGCAAAAACATGAAAAATATGATGCAAAGAATATAAAAGAAAAGAAAAATGAGAAGAAATAGAGAGAAAAAGGAAAAATTCTAATAGGAATTAAAAACAAAACAAGATGGCAAGTCTAATTGGGAAAGGATGGGCTAAATACCTAAGGTTTGGGAAACCTAAGGGCAGCATAGCAATTTTCCTATTGCTGTTGAAAAATAAAATGGATGCCTTAGGAGAGGAGTGGCTCGAGCCAAGGAACATAGGGTAGTGTAGCTAACTCTTAACCATTAGGCCTGAAGACTATTTATTGCTTAGTTTTTATTCCTAATAGTATATATTTTAGTGTGGATTTTATCCTATGTTCCTAAAAATAAAAGGAAAGAAATGGGACGAAAGAAGCTCAAACTAGGGTCACTAGGGAGGACACTAAACACTTAACCATTTGGCCCTATCATTTTATTGTCTATCCATTACGGTTAACCTCTTATATTTTTTGGAATAACAACTCTCTCCTCCTTAAAGAAATTTCGTTCTTAAAATCTACCTGGTTCAAAGAGATAAGTATATTTTTTATGAAAGGTATCTTCCAGTTCCCATATGGCCTCCTCAGTGACATGGTTCTGCTACAAAACCTTAACAAGTGGGATCCGTTTCCTTATCAGAACCTTTACCTTACGATCAAGAATTTGTATGGGATCCTTCTCAAATGACAAATCTGGTCTCTCCTCAATTTCTTCAATTGGTACAATATGGGAAAGATAAGATCGGTATTGTCTCAACATAGGGACATGGAAGACGTCATAGATATTGGATTTGATGCCCTAAGTTTAGTATATTCGTCTATAAACATGTAATTTTTTTAGTAGATTGGTTAATAAAACAAATTCATTAATTACATTAATATACTTCTTATAATTTTCCTCACATGGTTTTTTTCACGCAAAGTAAAATTAAAGCAAATGTTGCTCATTAGTTGTCTAAATGTTTAAATTATACTAAACGGTATTACATGATCGGATCGTAATAAGGAAAGACAACTTGTATTAGTAGTCAAACTTAAACATGTCCTTAGTCTAATCGAAGATGAGCAAATCTATTAAAAAAACTAACATGTCATTTATCAGGTCCAATTGGGGAGATGCCTTGTCTTGGGTATCGAAGCAGATGAGTCCCAAAAGATAAAAACATAGATGTGACTGACTAGACTGACAGTACATCGGACAGGTCCCAAACAGAATAGATCTTAAACTCGTTTATGGATTTATTCACTTGTGACGTTCATAATGTGACTTACCTAAGCCCTAAGTGGATGGCAGACTATGTATGTGTGACTCGTACATTTTGATGTTAGTAAAACTCTTAGTTCAAATAGATAAGGAATCGAAAGCTGGTGCATTGGGTGTAGGAATTCTATAATATGTAGCATCATTCATAATAGTGGAATTCATAGCCCAAAACATGGGTAAAAGATATCCTCTCATTAGCATTACATGGTTAATGAAAAGTAAATGTGGCAACAGGTCGTCCGTCTTTGTAATGGATGACTTTATCACTATTTGATAGTCATTAACTTTTTATTAAGGAAGATGTAATAATTAACCATTATATAAAATAAGATTATATTGGGGGAATTGATATTATCACAAAGAGATAAAGGGTATCCTATGAGGGTAACATACTAATGACAAGGTCATTGGAGGAGCACTGAGCAGTTGCTTTCATAATGGTATGTCGTTCGGGAAAGCTCAATCATCTTTACAAGATATGATTCCCTCAATCTTCTAAGATTAGTTACCAAATTAGCCTAAGTTGTCATATCTTCATTATCAGGCCAACCAGGCTTCAATCTGACAAGCTTCTCCAACAGCTTCTTAAATCGAGTCAGTTCTTGCGGGCCAAATGACCCCCATCTAAATAATGGACCTCCATTGGATGCATTTTGTGTAATGGTCACGGGCTTTGAACACTATAATGGAATGAATTCGTGACTAAATGAGTTTATAATTAATAGGCGAAAAGTCAAAACTTCATTATAAATCATTTTAGCCTAAACTACACATTTCCAATTGGTCCTTCCGCTAGCTCGTTGAAACCAAAAATGAATCGTGTGTTTGAATAAAAATGAATTGTGTTTGAATAGAAATGAAAGGAATTAATAGAAAATGAGAAATGAGAAACATTCAGGAATGATTATGGTTCTCCAAAATGGAGAAATAGAATCATTTGGAAATAAATGTAGGTTTCCAAAAATGGAAATGGAAATGGAAATTTGCAATCCTATATGGATTACTTCAAAATGATCAGAAGAATGAGTTTATATTTTTGGATTGTTTTGAAGCCCAAAAATGAAAATAAATCATTCGGTCATAGTGAAAATATTGAGTTGTAAAATATTGAACATATTTTCTAATAATTTTACTAAAGGCAAAATCATAAAAATTTTATCAGAGGTAAAATCTTCAAAATTTTGTTAAGGATAAAATAGGGATGGGAAATTTGTTTTATATATAAAGATTAAATTTTATTTTGGAAAATAGAGAAAGCTGAATCGGGTTGGATAACATTACAAAGTCCTAGGTCAAAAGGCTCAATAATACTCGTAATTGGACCCGATGTAAGGGAGGCCCAAAACCTCTCACATAACATGAAGAAGGTGGCAACCCTAGTAGGAATACTAGGTTGTGTCGTCCACCCTTCTCCTACTCTAAATAGGAATTTTTTTTTTTAAATAAACAACTACAACTTAAAAAGTGTTCTATTTTATCCTCTTATAAATAGATGGAACTGGTAGAGATATTTAGACAAGTTTATAAGATTGTTATTCTGCCGAAAAATAGAGAGAATTTATTCTCAACTGTTACACATATATATTTTTCCAGAATAACAATTCTACCGAGTTTTATTAAAGAAGAGAGAATTTTCATTTTTCACCCTAAAAGGAAAATTTTTTCTAATTCTGTGTTTTGA
>CM025142.1:12825879-12842674 GCA_013467495.1 Gossypium gossypioides
GAAGACACAATGAATACCTTGTGACAAAAAATTATGAAATTTTTTTAATTTATTTTCTAGAAATATAACCATGGAAACCTTAATTGGCAATTTTATTTTATTATTCATCTCATTATATATTTTTTTAATATTTTTATATAATATAACTGTGATATATGTATGTATGAGATGATCCACAATTAATCTATTAAAGATAAGAAGTGTGGTAATAAGAAACTACATGTGTTGTATTGTTCTATTCACTTCTTTAGGTTATTCAATTGCTGTGAGAAGTGTGGTAATGAGAAGGTGCATGTTTAAGATTGGATCTGGCAAGGAAAGGCTTGGTTTTTAAGTGGTCAAATACGACTCACCTCCCTTTCTTGGAATTCTACCTAGTGCACGGTTCACATTCACTTCTTCGGTTTTTCCCTTAAAATAAAAACTGTGGAGAATCAAAATTGTTTGATTTATTCTTGAGAATAAATGAATGTGAATATTATAAAATTTTCATAGCATGGCATGCATACATGAGATAAACATACCATATAGTTTAGGAAAGAATGTCACATGTACTTGTCATGCATATGTTGATCATACATGATTGAAACTAGAAATTAAAAACTTTGCATATTTTTAAAATATTAAGTGGGATAAGGTACCTAAACAAGACCTACAACCTCCATCTATAGTCTATTTTGATGGCATGAAATGGACCTACCCCAATGTAGACGTTGTCATGTGGATTTCACTAAGGAAACTTCTAGAAAGTAAGGAGAATTTTCTTATGACCATATGATTGTTGGATCGGCCCTATGGTAGGTATTATCATGTGATACATTAAGAAATTTTGTCTTTAAAGAGGACAACTAGTCACAGCATGCTACTTAGTGAGATTGTCCCAAAATGACTCATTTTTGGTGCATGATGCGATAGGTGTTGAGTTAATGGTTATACACTCAAGATCTTCTAGTTAAGTAACTCCCCAAGGAGTTATGCTTAAGTTAGAATGAGGGCCAAACATTACATGATTATTAGTATGTGTGAATGCCTAAGGAATTAGGTTCATGTACTAATTGGATGGAAAATCATGCTCTTACTAGTTGGTCATTATCACCCTAATGTAGCTTGATTCAATGGATGTAGGAATTATCGTTGCAACAGCTTACAAATATTTTCAAGGTTTAATATAAGACACATGCATCATCTTAATGCATATTGCAATGTTTTCAAATATTTGCTTAATACAAAGATATTAATATATGAATGTTTTGTTTTAAGTTCAAAAATGGCACCAAATCCCTTATTGAACATACTCACTGAAAACAAACTAAATGGAAACAACTGTAAGAAAAGTAAAAGGAACTTGATAATTGTCCTGAGCTGTGAAAAACTTAAAATAGTTTTTGATACTAAGTGTCCTTCGACCACACAAGCTGAGGCTAGAAAATGCTGGGAAGAGTCAAATGAGATAGCTCGTTGCTATATGCTGGCAACCATGACTATTATTCTGTATAAGTAACTAGAGAGCTATAAGACTACTAAAGAAATTTTAGATAAGCTAGAAGACATATTCGGAGCCCAAGCTATCTTGGCTCGACAGTTTGCCACAACTAGCTTGATGAATGCCCACCAAAAGCCCAGCACTCAGTTCAAAGACCATATGATTACTCTTATGGGCTACTTTCTTGAGGCCGTGGACAGTGAGGAAAATTTGGACCAGAACACTGCAATTGAAATGGTGTTCAAAAACTTGTAAAAGGATTTTGCTAGTTTTCCGGCCACATATAACCTTGGCAACAAAAACCTGGCGCTTACACAACTCGTAAAGGAGTTACAATCCAATGAGTTGATGTTGAACGGCGGTCAGCCAGTTCGAAGAGTAGAAGCAAATATAGTCGTTGCTTCTTCCTCAAAGAGAAAGGAAAAACACGCTAAGAAAGGCAAGGCTAACGCCTCTAGGCCACCACAATTCGAAGGAAGAGAACCAGAAAGCCAAAAGACTTCTCTAAGTCTAAATGCTTCTTCTGCAACAAAAAAGGACACTTCAAGGCAAACTGTAAAGAGTGGAAAGAATACCTAGCTACCAAAGTCAAATATATAGAACTCTTGATGATAGAAGCTTGTTTAGTGGAATACTCAATAGACCACTGAGTCATTGATTCAGGAGCCACTAATCATGTTTGTGTTTCTTTGCAGGGGTTCGAGGACACGAAAATCTTAGAGATAAGAGCTTATCATTGTGGACCGAAAATGAGACAAGTGTGGTAGCTAAAGCAATGAGAGATGTACATCTTTATTCTAATAATTTTAGGAAGATTATTTTAAAAGACGTTTTCTATATACCAAGTTTCAAAAGAAACTTAATTTCTGTTACATGTTTATATAAAAACGGCTTGACCGTGACTTTTAATAATTGAATTGCAATATTTAGAAATCACAATCTTATCCATAATAGATGGATGTCAAATAATCTCTATTTTATCAAACCAAATATGTACACACTATTTGAGACTGAAATATCAAATACAAGACTTAAAATTTCTCACTCTAATGAGGCGTACCTTTGGCATTTGAGACTTGGTCATATGAACCGAGAAAGAATCACTAGACTTATGAAAGACAACATCTTAAGTTCACTTAAAGAACTTGATCTTCCACAATATGAATCTTGCTTAGAAGGGAAGATAAGTAAGCGATCTTTTAATGCAATGGGAACAAGGGTCGAAAAACCCCTAGAACTTGTGCACACTAACGTATGTGTCCCCATAACCGTTTTTCCAAGAAGTGGTTATGAGTATTGTATAACCATTATCGATTACTATTCCAAATATGAGTATGATGCACCACAAAAGAGAAACATTTGATAAATTCAAATAGTTTCGTGCTGAAATGGAGAAACAACTAGGTTTACCCATAAAGGCACTCCGTTCTAATCGAGGTGGGTACTATTTATCTGATGATTTCTTAAGGTACCTCATAGAGAATGGGATTCTATCCCAGTTAACCGCGTTGGGCACTCTACTACAGAATGGCGTGGTAGATTGAAGGAATCAAACGTTGTTAGACATGGTATGTTCGATGTTAAGTTATTTGAAGCTGGCAATATCTTTCTGGGATATGCAGTACAAACAAATTGCTCTATTTTGAATGATGTGCCAACTAATGCAGCATCAAAAACCCCGTATGAATTGTGGCATGGCAGGAAGCTGAATCTATATTATTTTAGGATTTGGGGATGTTTGGCCTACGTATTGGATAAAGATGCGAGGAAGTTGGACTCACGGACAAAATTGTGCATGTTCGTAGGATATTCAAAGGGAACAAAGGGTGGGTCGTTTTATAACCCGAAATAGCAAACTGTTATAGTCTCAACTCATGCTACTTTCCTTGAAGAAAGTTACAATGACTTCAAACCTCGGAGTAAAGAGGTACTCAATGAGGTTACGAGAAATATACAAAACTTTACGGAAACAGTTTCAGAACCAACTCCTAATAGTAGTCCTACAAACGATCAGCAATATCAAGAACCTCGTCACAGTGGAGGGTCTCTTGCAGGCTTGAGTTCTTCAAATCTAGCTAAATTGTTTTTAACACTAAGTCTATTGAACAGGAAGATGTTGACCCACTCACATATGACAAAGTGATGCAGAGTGTTGATTCGAAGCTTTGGGAAATAGAAATGAAAGGTGAGATAGACTCTATGTATTCCAACTCAGTATGGGAACTTGTAGACTTACCGAAAGGGATAAAACCCATAGGTGTAAGTTTATCTACAAGAGGAAAAGAAATACGGACAAAAAGGTGGAAACATATAAGGTCAGACTTGTAGCAAAAGTTTATACTCAGAAAAAAGGTATCGATTACGAAGAAACATTATCTCCGATTGTCATGCTCAAGTCAATCTGCATATTACTATTCATTACAACGGTTCTCAATTACAAGATCTAGCAAATGGATGTTAAGACAGCATTTTGGAATGACTATCTTGAAGAGAGCATCTACATATGCAACCCACTGGATATATAGCTAAAGGAAACGAGCATACAGTTTGCAAATTGCTTAGATCCATATATAGACTTAAGCAAGCATCCCGCTCATGGAATTAAAGATTTGATCAAGTGATCAAGACTTTTGGATTTAAGAAAAACATAGATGAACCTTGTGTTTACAAACGTTTAGGGGATGGAAAAGTAGTCTTTCGCGTTCTATATGTCGATGACATTCTACTCATTGGAACTGATGTAGGGATATTGTCATTGGTTAAACTGCGGTTAACCTAACAGTTTAACATAAAGGACTTGGGATAAGCTAATTTTGTTCTAGGTATTTGAATCCTAAGGGATCGAAAGAACAAATTGATAGCACTGTCTCAGGCTTCATACATAAACAAGATATTGGAGCATTATGCAATGACCAATTTGAAAAAGAAAAATTAACCCTCCATATCAAGATTTCATCTCTCTTTAGAGGACTGTCCTAAAACAACAAAAGAAAGATAGAACATGAGAAAGGTTCCTTATGCCTTAACAGTAGGAAGTCTCATATATGTCATGCTATGTACATGCCCAGATATCTGTTTTGCAATGGGGTTGGTTAGTCAATATCAGGTGAATCCAAGACCAACACATTGGCAAGTAGTTAAGCATATACTCAAGTATTTATGAAAAATGAGGGATTATATGCTTGTGTATCCTGGAGGAGACCTTACTCCTATCAGATATACTGATTCTGACTTCCAAACATGTTGGGATTTGAGGAAATCAACATTGGGTTGTGTTTTTGTCTTAGGTAACGGGTCCATTATGTGGAGAAATGTAAAGTAAACTTGTACTACTAACTCCACTACAGAGCCCGAATATGTGGCTGCCTCTAAGGCTACCAAAGAAGCAATATGGCTTTGAAAGTTCCTCACGGATCTTGAAGTCATTCTTGGTATGGAAAACCTATCACATTGTATTGTGACAACAGTGCAATAATAGCTAATACCAAGGAGACGAGAAATGACAAGAGGACGAAACATATCGACTGAAAGTATCATATCATAATGAAGGCAATTGTAGACAAAATCGTAGATTTAGTCAAGGTCGCATATGAGGACAACCTTGCGGACTCGTTTACCAAGACACTACTAGCTAGGATTTTTGCGAGACACATAGAGAGCACGAGAATGTGGAATATGAATCATCTAATTTACTAAGGCAAGTGGGAGACTGTTGGATTTGATGCCCTAAGTGTAGTATATTCGTTTGTAAACTTGTAAATTTTTCGAACAGATTCGTTAATAAAAAATTTTCATTAATATACTTTGTATAATTTTCCTCACATGGTTTTTTGCACGCAAAGAAAAATGGAAGTAAATGTTGCTCATTGGTTGTCTAAATGTTTAACTAATATTAAAACGGTATTATGTGATCAGATCATAGTACGAAAAGATATCTTATATTAGTAGACAAACCTAAACATGTCATTAGTCTAGTCAGAAATGAGCAAGTCGATTAAAAGACTAATATATCGTCTATCAAGTCTAATTAGGGAGATGTCTTATCTTGGGTATCGGAACGGATGAGCCCCAGAATATAGAAACATAGATGTGACTGACTGGACTAATAATACATCGGATAGGACCCAAGCAGAATAGATCTTGAACCTGTTTATGGATTTATTCACTTTTGACTTTCATAGTGTGACTTATCTAGATCCTGAGTGGATGGCAGACTATGTATGTGTGACTCGTACACTTTGATGCAAGTAAAAGCCTGAGTTCAAATAGATAAATAATTAAAAGTTGGTGCATTAGGTATACGACTTCTGTAGTATGTAACATCATTCACAACCATGGAATTCATAGCCCAAAACATGGGTAAATGATATCCTCTCATTGGCATTACATGGTTGATGAAAAGTAAATGTGGCCACCAGTCGTCCGTCTTTGTGATTGATGACTTGATCACTATTTGATAGTGATTGACTTTTCATGAAGAAAGATGTAATGGTTAACCATGAAATAAAATAGGATCATATTGGGAGAACAGATATTATCCCAAATATATAAAGGGTATCTTATGAGGGTAACACACTAATGACAAGGTCATTGGACAAGCACTAAGTAGTTGCTTTCATAATGGTATGTCATTGGGGAGAGCTCGGTCAAAATACTATAGTGGAATGACTCCATGACTAAATTAGTTTATAATTAATAGGCAAAAAGTCAAAACTTAATTATAAATCATTTGAGCCTCAACTACATATGACCAATCGATCTCTCCACTAGCTCGTTAAAACCATAAATGAATTGCGTGTTTGAATAGAAATGAATGGAAGAATAGAAAAAGATAAATGAGAAACATTCAGGAATGATCATGGTTTTCTCCGAAATGAAGAAATGGAATCATTTGGAAATGAATATAGGTTTCTAAAAATGGAAATGAAAATGAAAATTTATCATCCTATATGGATTACTTAAAAATGATCAGAAGAATGAGTTTATGTTTTTGGATTGTTTTGAAGTCCGAAAATAAAAATAAATCATTCGGTCATAGTGAACATGTTGAGTTCTAAAATATTGAACATATTTTCTTGAAATTTTACTAGCAGAAAAATTGACAAAATTTTACCAGTAGTAAAATAGTCAAAATTTTGTTGGGGGTAAAATAGGGATGAGAAAATTGTTTTATATATAAATATTGAAGTTTATTTTGTGAAATAGAAAATTTTGAATTGGTTTGGATCACATTACAGAGTACTGGGTCAAAAGGCCCACGAAGTACTCGTAATTGGACCCGATGTGAGAAAGACCCAAAACCCCTCACATAACATGAACGGGGCGGCAGCCCTAGTAGGAATACTAGGGTGTGTCGTCCACCCCTCTCCTACTCTATGTAGGAATTATTTTTTATTTGAAATAAATCACTACAACTCAACAATGGTTCTACTTTCTACTCCTATAAATAGATGGAATCGATAAAGCTATTTAGACCACTTTATGAGATTGTTATTCTACCGAAAAATAGATAATTTATTCTCAATTGTTACATATATATTTTTCCAAAATAACAATTCTACCTTTTTGTATTAAAGAAGAGAGAATTTTTGTTCTTACCCCAAAAGGAGAGAAACATTTTCTAGTTCAATGTTTCAATTCAATTGGTTTGAGCCCACACTCAAAGCACTTCGTGGTACGAGAATAGCAAAGAAAATCGTTTGGTTGAAAGTCGGGAAACATAAAGTATTTGCTTATTCGAAAACATAGGTATGATTTTGGTCCAAGGTTTATTGATAGAAATATCACAAACTGGGTCGATTTTCAAATTTTTAACTTTTCGCTCTGCAAGAATATCATTTTCAAACCAAAGTTTTTCCAACAATGGATGTGGTCCAACTCAGGAGGTAGTTCTAATTCGTATGCCACTGGGTCGACTCTCTTAAGGATTTTGTAAAGTTCGATGAACCTAGGACTTAACTTGCCCTTTCATCTAAACCTCAACACTTTCCGCCATGCGGACACTTTCAAGAAGACTTAATCTCCGACACTATATTCAATGTCCTTCCTCTTTAGGTCCACATACGACTTCTGCCTACCCGAAATCATTTTTAATCTATCCTGGATTAATTTAATTTTCTCCTCAGACTTCTGTACCACTTCTGGACCCAAAATTTTCTTTTCACCCAGTTCAGTCCAACACAGTGGTGTCTGGCACTTACGACCATACAGGGCTTTAAAGGGTGTCATTTGTATACTTGATTGGAAGCTATTATTATAGGAAAATTCAAATAGAGGCAAATGTTACTCCCAACTACCTCAAAATTCAATAATGTAGCCCCTTAACATGTCTTCCAATATTTGAATAACCTATTCGGATTGTCCATCAGTTTGCAGATGGAAGGCAACACTAAAATCCAAACGAGTATCCAATGACTCATGCAGCTTCTTCAAAAATTGAGATGTAAAACAAGGATCTCGATCTGAAATAACTGATACGAGTACTCCATACAAGCTTAAAATCTCTGAAATATATAACTTAGTCATCTCTAGTAAAAAAATAATTCATACGAACAGGTAAGAAATGAGTTGACTTAGTTAATCAATCTACTATCACCTATATCGAATCTTTCTTAGTGAGTGTTAAGGGTAACCCACTAACAAAATCTATCGTTATCTGTACCCACTTCCACTGAGGTATTTTAATCTATTGTAATAAGCCGGAATGGAACTGGTGTTCAGCTTTCACTTGCTGACACATTAGGCACTTAGCTACAAATTCTACCACCTCACGCTTCAGTCTAGACCACCAGTATAATTCCCTTAAATTTTGATACATCTTATTTTCTCTAGGATGTATGGCATAAGGCATAGCATGCACTTCCCAAAGTATGGACTATTTTAAATCCTTATCATTTGGTATACAATACCTCCCACGGAACGACAAGACACCCTCGTCATTAAACCCATAGTCTTCAGTTTTTCCATCTTCCACCTGCTTAATCCATGGTTACAATGACACATCTAACAATTATGTAGACTTAATCTCATTAGTCAAGGTGGGTTTCACTTGTAGTTTAGCTAGTAAGCCTCCATCATCCACTAACAACTCTATCCACCTATGTTGCCTCAAGTTCAACTATTTTTGGGTGATAATATACTTGAGACTCTTATGATCAATATAGATATAGCAATTCTCACTATACAAGTAATTTCTCTAAATTTTTAATGCAAATACCACTGCTACCAACTTCAAGTCATGAGTTGGGTGCATCATTATACACCACAACTCTTTTCCCAACTTAAGATAAATTAATATGGGAGCCTAAGTTAACACAGCCTTTAGGTTTTCAAAGCTAGCTTGTTAATCTTCTGTCTATTTAAATAGAACATTCTTCCTCAAAAACTTAGTTAGTGGAGTAGCAATCAAAGAAAACCCTTTAACAAATCTATGGTGGTACCTAACTAAACAAAGGAAACTTTGGATTTCAAAAATATTTTTAGGTTGTTTCCATTCTAGAATAGCCTTTATCTTTTTCGGATCTACACGAATACCCTCTACAGATACCACATTACCCAAAAACAAGGCTTCCTTAAGTCAAAACTCGCACTTCCTCAGTTTCGCATAAAGTTTCTTTTCACGGAGGATTTGCAAAACTATCTTAAGATATTCATCATGTTCAGTTTCAGTTTTAGAATAAACTAGGATGTTATCGATAAATACTACAACGAATTGATCAAGGAAGGGTTGGAACACTCGGTCCATTAAATCCATGAAAGTAGTAGGAGCATTGGTTAATCTGAAAGGCATCATAAGGAAGTCGTAATGACCATACCAAATCTTAAATGCGGTTTTAGGCACATCCACCTCCTTCACCTTTAGTTGATAGTACCCCAACCATAAATCTATATTAGAAAATATTGTTGCGCCTCATAATTGATCAAATAGGTCGTCAATCCTAGGCAAGGGATATTTATTCTTAACAGTCAATTTATTTGACTGCCAATAGTCAATGCACAACCTTAGGGAGCCTTCTTTCTTTTTGACAAACAAAACCGGAGCTCCCCACAGAGAAACACTAGGTCTAATAAACTCACGATCTAAAAGCTCCTAAAGTTAGACTTTTAACTCTTGAAGCTCTTTAGGTGCCATGTGGTAGGGAGCAATGGACACTGGAGTAGTTCTTAGCAACAACTCAATTTGGAATTCTACATCACGTTTTGGAGGTAACCTTAGTAGCTCTTCGGGAAATACTACTGGTAATTATCTAACTATTCAAATACTATCTATGATAGAGCTATTCACATTCACATTCAACACATAGGCTAGATAAACCTCACACCTTTTCCGAACTAACTTCTCAGCAACCATAGCCGAGATTACATTCGATAAATAGTTTCGTTGCTTCCCTACCATGATGACCTCACTACCCTCAGTTGTTTTCAAGGTTACTCTATTAGAGGCGCATCTAAGCTAACTTGGTGCTCTACTAACCAATCCATTCCTAAAATTAAATCAAACTCCCCAAAAGATAATTCCATAAAATCTGCCAAAAACACTACACCCTCAACCTCCAATGGACATCTCCTATAGATTTTATTTACAATAATCATTTGTCCTAAAGGGCTTGCTACGGTAACATCTGTAGTGGCACCCCAATGTGACAGTCCATTTTTCAATGGTATCAAAAACAATGGTTTTGGGACCACAAATCTGATAAGCAAGTCCGTATTGTTATTTAATATTTATGAGTCAATTACAATATTATATTGAATTCTAGTTTAATAATTTTTATAAATTGAACGAATAAATAAGTATAAGTGGTCCAGTCCAAAAGTCAAGTAGTTTTTAGAAATAAGGTATTGGGACCTCGTTTTCATAATTTAATGTTGTAAATGTTTTTATTAAATATTTACAGAGTGTATTATAGGTGAATTAAAGTTTGGTCCAGTAATTTTGACGATTGATTGCTTGATTAAGATAAAAGGATTAAATTGTAAAAGAGGTAAAAGTTAATCGTTATAGATTTAAATTAGTAAAGAGACCAAAATGGTGATTAAATCATGGTCAAAAAGTGCAAACGGTTGTGGATATGATTAATCCTCTAGATTTTGGGCTATTTTCTCATTAAGTCCTAATTAGTTTAAGGTTCAATTGAAATAAAGTTTGTTTAATTGGAGTTTAATAAAATTGAAGGATCAATTGTGTAATTGGACTTTCCTTAAATGGCCAAATGGTAGGAATGATGTGGAATTATCTAGTTTTGTGGTTAAATGCTATTAGATCCTTATTAATTAGTAATTAAAGGAAATGGACTAAAACATAAAAAGCTATAAAAGTTTATTATTAGTTTAAAGGTTTAAATAATTAATGGAGGGGATTTTAATGGAAAATATACCATGGGTGATCATTGTGGACGGTATTGGGCTTGTAAATGTTTAAGTTGTGTATAAATTAAAAAGGGTAAATTGGTAAATATTAAATTATATGTAAATATAATACATTAAAGCATGAAATAGTATATCATCTTCATATTTTCATTTTAGAAAACCCGAATAACAATTGTTATGGTTGGGGAAAGCTTCGGTCAAGCTTTAGTCTCCTATTGATCAAGAATGGGTTGAAAATCGAGGCATAAAGAAGTTGTTGAATAGTCACTGTACCTTTGTCATCGATGCAATTTAGTCTGGTAAGTTCATTTGGTTAATTCTAATACGTTTTAAATATATATTAAACGATTGAAACTTATTTGTTGATTGCTAATTAATGTATTGATATCATGTAAATGAGAACTTAAATAACGATATGATAAAACACTGGTTACTATTGATATCTATGAGCCGATGAACGTAGGATAGAGTACGATTGGCATGCCAATAGGTTATTTTGCGCGCGGTATGGGATTAGTATGAGATGTGATGATGATTTATGTATATCCTCTATTCATTGAATATACTGAGGTCCTGCATTTGTTGCGGACTATCGTGTTATATTACAGTGTTTTCTGGTGTGTTACGGGGGCGGATGTTAGCCTACAGGCTAGGCATTTAGTGCCGAGGTGTGTTATCAGTTGGTCTGGCTTGTATGAGCACCTGTTGTGTTCTGGATGGTTAACCATGTACTCGTATCCATATATCATTCATCAGGCATTGATTATTGATCATTGAATGTTATTGAAATATAGAAAATTTAATTGTATTATTGTTTAAGCATTACTGACCAGTTGTGAACTGTGATTGATAGGAACTTTGTCAATAACCTTGTGATAGAAACTTTGTTCATTAATCTTATTATTTGAATCATTATGTTTAATTTGGTAAGCTTTATCGTTTAAACGACGAACTTACTAAGCTTTATGTAAGCTTACTCGTGTCCATGTCTATTTCTTTGTGGATTATGTTTTATGGAATAGGGAGATTGGATCAACTTGAAGGCATCACACTATCCGAGAACCTTTTGGTAGATTTGAATGCAAACTTGGCTTATATGGCATGTAATAGGAAAATGTGGTTATGTTATGTAATAGTCTATAAGTACTTTCTATGAAGTTTGAAGTTTGATGTGCACATTATGTGGGTGGTTAGTAGTCTTCACTATATACATGCATGTTGCTAAGTTGTGGACAATGGTTCAAAACAAATAGGTAATGGTAAGTTTTGGCATGAGATATGAATGGTATACATGGATTTATTATATGTCATTTTGGGTGTGCATTGTAGCTTGTGTATGTAACTAAGGTAATGAGCTATTAAGTGATTGAGATGTGTTATTAATGACACATTGGTTATGTCTTGGGTTGATTGGTCTGGCATGATTTGGTTGTTCTTGAAATGTATTTTGAGGATTTGTGATCATATGTTATTGAATATGTTTAGGTACCTAAGCATTGGGTGTGAAAATGGCATGTTTAGGGTCATTTTTAGACATACACACGGCTTGGGGCACGAGCTGCCACAGAGCCGTGTGCAACACAAGGGCTACCCACATGTGCCTCTATTGTGTTACGTGCAGGTTGGTCCACACGGGCATAGAGAGTTACACAGCCTGGCAACACGGTTATGCGACCCTGAGCTACATGGTTATAGATAGTTACACACCCTAGCCACACGACCGTGTGACTATATATTACACGGGCACAATTACTTACACGGTTGGCGTACACAAGTGTGTGAAGCAGTTCCACGGGCGTGCGGAGTAGCCACACGGTCTGGGCTCTATCACACGGCTTGGACACACGACCGTGTGACCCCTGTTTTGAAAATTTTCAATTTTTACCTAAATGTTCAGATTTGCTTCAAATTGGTCCCTGATTGTTCCTAAACTATATTTAAAACCTCGTAGGCTCAATTTAAAGATCATAACTGTATGTTTTACTCCAATTTGATTATTTATGAATTTGTTAATTATATTTTTTAAACTTGATGTTATCTGTTATTAATTGTTCTGAATTGTACAGTAATACTCCGTAACCCTAACCTGACGACGGGTACGAGTTATAGGTGTTACACCCAACACCTAATTTATCAGAAATATTATAAGAAACATATGAATAGGTGGACCCTATGACAAAATGGATGGTAAAAATACCTGCGATGATATCAGACGCATCTCTATCCGTAAAACCTCTAACGACGTAAATAAGGGCAGGTTATCTAGTATCAATTTGGTTCGTACCTATTGCTACAATATTTGTGACCCTATTCTGACCTTTGCCCTTCAGAGGTAACTAACCCAATATTTGATTTCGGGCCAGAGCTTGCATCTGGTCAACTAGACGAGGACAATCCTTAACCCTATGCTTAGTCGACCCACATCTTAGACAAGCACCCAATTTCCTCCAACACACACCCGGGTAGCGCTTACCACAATACATACAGTTGAAAGTTTTATCCCCAAAATTAGCCTTAGCAACCTCTTGTTACGGTTTACCCTCTCTAGCTCATTTTCTGGGACAAGTATTTAAGTTAGTAGAACCAGAATCCCTTTTAACCAGGACCTTATTCTTTTCCTATTTTTCGTGTTCCACCTGTTTGATCTCCTCCACAATTTTGGATTTCTCAACTAGAGTCTCAAACACCAGTTCTTGAAGTAGAGAAACCTGAATTTTAAGGTCAAAATACAACCTATTTTCAAACCTCACACACTTATCTTGTCCTATGGCAACCATACCCTAAGCGTAGTGGCTAAGCCTAAAAAATTTAGCCTCATATTCCACCATAATCTTCTCCCTGTTTCAACTCGATAAACTTAAACCTAGTGCCCACATACTTCTTTTGGAAGGCTTCTTGGAAATATTTCGAGGCTAAACGTTCAGCCTAGATACCCCTTACAATAGGCTACCACCAACGGTAGGCCTCTTCCCTTAACAAGGACACAGTGCCCTTCAATTTTTGTTCTGGAGTACAATCTAAATCCTCCAGAATCCTCTCTGTTGACTCCATCTAATACTCAACCATGGTAGGGGTCGTTTCAACAACACCTTTAAATATTTCCACCCCTTTCGATTGGAGCCTCTCTATAACAAACCTACGGCTCCCCAATCTAGTTTGGGCTTCAACAACCTTTTGCAGAACCCTCAGCATCACCTACGACACTGCATTATCTCTATTCTCATAACCTCTGCCACTATTGGCGGTAGAGTTCTTTACGTATTCCTCCTCATGGATTAGGTTTTCTCCTTGAACAATGGGCGCTCAACAGGTGCAGCCCTATGCGGCCTACCCTACCATGTCTATCATAAGTGTTCATAATGATCTCACGAAAATTTAATTTCTAAAGTATATCTACAATTTCCAAACAAAAATTTCAAGCATTAGCTATTTCTTGAGTATTTACAGTCTAACAATCACAGTTTATCTAAAGTTTCAAGAGTAATAGTAACTAAACTAGAACCAGCATCAGAGTCTCGGACTAAATTTCTATGACGAAAATCAACTTTTCAAAAGTCTTGTGGCATGGTTTTTTCCCAAAAATACCCATTTTATGTCATGTATGTAGACTCATTCAAAAATCCACAATTTAAGTTTAAATGACCTGGCTTTGATACCACCAAATGTAACCTCCCCAACCCGACCTAGACATTAAGCCCGAATTTAAAAGATTACATTAGTCACCAAAATAGCCCAATTAGTTAACAAAGTTTATAAAATAGTCATTTTAAACATTTTTTTATCTTAAAAGAAAACTTAGGCTATTTTCAGAAAAACTCACGAGTTAACAAAATCCGATTAAGTTTAACATTTTCCTTATAACGGTGACTACTTTTGAAAACCTAGTTAATTTCCATTTTTATTTATCACTAAAAATTTATTTATAACCTAGCAGCGAAAAAGTGATATTCAACTTAGTTTTTATTTAGGAAAATCAGAATTATTTTATGCATAACCAATTCTAAATCCATGTTTCAACATCCTAAATCCAAATTAAATAACATGCATATTAAATAAACTCTAAACTTAAGCCCCAAGCCACAATTTAACTAAAGCAATACAATTCCAAAATAACAGAAATAATAAAAATACGTCTAAAATACTTTTGGCTAAAAATAAACCTAGCTAAACCCTTTGTAAGTCGAGTCCGTGTCCTAACTTGGTAGGTTATCTATAAAGATGGAAATAATGGGAGAGTCAGCTTAAGAAGCTCAGTATGAGTTCAATCACCAGAAAATCAATGCAAACAGTAGACAAATCATACAAAATGACAACTCATAGAATAATCACAATTGAATAGCAATTCAGAATACCAATATTTTAATTCAACACATCAATATAGTATCTCAGTATTTACAACCATGTAAATGCTTATGAATGTAATGCAATTTCAATTTATTAGAAAAGATCTCACCCAACTCCGCTACACACCATAGTAAGAGTTCCCCAAAACTCATCCATCCCTACATATCACATTGTCGATAAACCACCAGTAATTTTTCAGATTAACTACCAGTAATAAAAATTATGGATGAACCACCAGTATTTTCGGTTAAAAATTTTACAGACAAGTTACTAGTAATTTGTGGATGAACCACCAATGTTGCAGATTATTAAATTGTTAGTACTTCCTCCTTTCATATCGTCCCCCTTATGTAATGCAATATGACATGCTTGTAACAGTATCATGTAAAAACAGTTGACATGTTTAACATGTATTCAATTCAATAGTAGCAATAGACATGCTTAACATGTATTAGGTTTAACAGTAACAGTAGGCATGCTAAACATGCAATCAGTAATACAGTGGCAGATTTTAATAGTAATAGTTTATCAAAAATACAGATACATTAAGCATGTATCAATCACATATCATGCATATAAAAGTAGTAATTCAATCAATCAGATCATGGATTCCAAAATATTCATATTACCAGTGACTCAATTGAGTGAAATAAAACTCTAAAAATAGTTTAGGGACTATTCAGGGACTAAACAAAAAAATTCATAAAATTCTGAGCAAAACTGTAAAACAGGGATCACACGACTGTGTGGAAGGGTTACACAACCGTGTGGGCAGGTCATATAACAAACTATGGCCACGTGGTATACATAAAAATTACTCTACAAGAGAGACACAGTTGTGTGGCAGGCCGTGTAGAGGAGTCGTGGCTGTGTAGTTTACGAACTAGCCTAGGATTTTCAGAGGCACATGGTCGTATGGTCCACCCATGCGGGAGATCGTGTGGCCCTAAACCTACACAAAGTTTGCCCCGATTCACTTGCAAAAGAACACACACCTTTCACTGAAGGTCCTATTGGCGTTCCTCACGATCAAATCTGATCTGATTCACCTAAACCAGGTCCTTCAAACAACATCTTCACATGAATTAATGGTTGATTTCAAGATTTGACAAGATTGTTGAAAGTGTTGACAAGAACCGCAAAAGATTGATTGGATTACATGAAAGATTAGCATCGAATAATCAATGATTGGATCACATAAAAGATTAGCATCGAATAATCAATGATTGGATCACATGAAAGATTAGCATCGAATAATCAAGTTACCGGAATACATGAAAGATTACTAATTCTTGGCAATAAAAGGGATGTTATTGACGACAATTATAAACTCGATAGAAAAACAATTGAATGGAGGATGTTGTAATCTAAGAAAGCAAAATAATCAACAGCAATGGATGAAAAATATGATGCAAAGATGAGAAAAGAAAAGAAAAAGGAGAAGAAATAGAGAGAAGAAAGCAAATTTCTAATAGGAATTGAAAACAAAACAGGATGCCAAGTCTAAAGAATGGGAGGAAGGGGGCTCAAAATTGGGTCACTAGGAAAGACACTAAACACTTAACCATTCAACCCTAGTCATTATCTTGTTTATTCATT
>CM025142.1:12874539-12884966 GCA_013467495.1 Gossypium gossypioides
AAATTCTAAGAAAACTAAACAAATTACAAGAAAAGATAAAATATGATGCTAGAAAGAAAGCATCTCCTGTGCTCAACCTCATCCAAACCAGTTCTGTTTTTATTGCATCATCATTGATTTTTAATTTTATCCGACTTTTGACTTTCACTCCATCAGAAATCAAAATAAAGGAGTGAGCTCAAGAAAAGTATTATGAGGATGGGAACACGTATAGAAACTTAATAGTGGAAGGCTATTTTGTTCAAAGTGAAAGACGGGCAAATAAAAATAATAAAGTCGATAAAAAAGCCAAAATGAAATCCGATTTTGAAGTCCGTCGTTCTGGACATTTCCAAGAAGATCAAAAACAGAACAAGAGCCTGAAAACTCTTTAGTATTTCTCTACGGTTTCCCTCACCGTAACAACCCTGTGGCTGTTTTCTTTTCTTTAGTTTAGTTAGATTTTGTTGATGGGCCAATCAGTTTCGGCGGCGAAGCTAAGGAACCGTCAAGATTGGAACCATCGCCAACGGTCAAAACCGAAATCAACGGCTCTGATCTGTCCGATGCAAGCTGAGGAAACTGAAGAGCTTGAACGAAGTAACACAGATGGATCGTCGGATTTCATCTCGGATCTTCCTGACGAGTGTTTGGCTTGTATTTTTCAGTCTCTTATCCCCGCTGACCGAAAACGATGCTCTCTAGTTTGCCGGCGGTGGCTTCTGATTGAAGGACAGTGCCGTCACCGATTATCTCTCAACGCACAATCAGATCTGCAACCTCTCATTCCTTCTATCTTCTCTCGCTTCGATGCTGTTACGAAACTGGCTCTGAAATGTGACCGTAGATCTGTTAGCATAGGCGACGAAGCGCTTGTCCTAATCTCCGAGCGTTGCCGGAATTTGACTCGCCTTAAGCTCCGAGCTTGCCGTGACTTGACCGATGAAGGAATGTTGGCGTTCGCTAAAAACTGCAAGGGTCTAAAGAAGCTCTCCTGTGGTTCTTGCGCTTTCGGAGCCAAAGGCATGAACGCTGTGCTCGACAATTGTCCAGCACTCGAGGAACTCTCCGTGAAACGACTTCGTGGCATCACCGACGGCGCTGCAGCTGAGCCGATTGGGCCTGGGGTGGCTGCGGCGGCGTTGAAAACAATTTGCTTAAAAGAGCTTTATAATGGGCAGTGTTTTGGTCCGCTTATTATTGGTGCAAAGAATCTGAAATCTTTGAAACTTTTTAGATGCTCTGGCGATTGGGATAAGCTTTTCCCACTCATAGTGGAACGGGTCGCGGGTATGGTAGAGATCCATATGGAGCGGATCCAAGTCAGCGATGTCGGTCTTGCGGCTATCTCCAACTGTTCAAACCTAGAAATTCTTCACCTCGTTAAGACTCCCGAGTGTACAAACGCCGGACTCGGAGCTGTTGCAGAGAAATGCAACTTGTTAAGGAAGCTTCACATTGATGGATGGAAAGCAAATCGAATAGGTGACCAAGGATTAATTGCTGTTGCGAAATCTTGCCCCAATTTACAAGAATTAGTTCTTATTGGTGTTAATCCCACCAAACTGAGTTTGGAAATGTTAGCTTCTAATTGTCCAAATTTAGAACGGTTAGCCTTATGCGGTAGCGATACAGTTGGTGATGCAGAGATATCGTGTATTGCTGTGAAATGTATTGCTTTAAAGAAGCTTTGTATCAAGAATTGCCCTGTTTCGGATCATGGCATGGAAGCGCTTGCTAGCGGTTGCCCTAATTTGGTTAAAGTGAAAGTGAAGAAATGTAGAGGAGTTACTTCAGAAGGGGCAGACTGGTTAAGAGCAACTCGAGGATCACTTGTCGTTAATTTGGATATCAATTTGGATATGGGCGAGCATTTAGATGCAAGTGCCAGTGAGGGTGGGGCACAAGATAATGGAATTGAATTTCCTCCAATGGTGGGCAGTCAAATTGGAGCTTCTAGTATTGCATCGAGCAGTACAGGTCGATCGACATCATTCAAGTTGTTAGGGCTTATGAGTGGGAGGAGTTTTGTGGCTTGCACATTAAGGAGGTTGGCAAGTAGTTCTCGGAGCTAACTCGGAATTGCAACAACAACAAAAAGAAAAAGAGTGACAATAGAAAGCACTCTTGGTATTGAACTGTTTACATTATTTTTCTGTTGGTAGTTCTCCCTTGTTTGTGTATTTAATTCAATTCTGTGTGCTGATGATTGCCTTTTGAATTCAATCTTCATCTTCAACATTTTATAGTTCTCAATTTGATCTGTTGGTTTGTAGTTCCTTTATTTAGCAAGCTGTGTCTATGTCTTCATTCTTCTCAAACATATTTGTCCTATACTGGAATTTAAAGAACATCTTTCTGATTAATTAGTTATATCTCTTTATTTGGTCCGTGTTACAAAATACTTGCATACCAACATGCATGTCCTCCGAATGCATACTTGTATCCTAAAATTCATCTTATTAGATAGGAGGAGGTTTGTTTCTCCTGTTGTATGCAATTTATATATATATATATATATATCAATTGAGTTTTAAATATCTTAATTGTTTGTTGCTGAGTGTTTTAAACATGATCAATAGTAGGGATCAGGTGTTGGAACTGAGAACCCGGTTAGACTTTTTGATTTGCAATTTGCATATCCTTAATGCAAATCAAAGCCGGATTCAAACACCAACGTCTTGATTCTTTGGAAAAATGATTCTTTAATGTTATTTTTGGTTTGATGTGAAAAGATCTGATGAATGCTACCGCTGTATGAATTTAGTAAGTTCTCTGATTTTTTTTCCATGTGAATTACTGTTAAAATTCTTTGATGTTACATAAGCCAATTTTTATGATGGTTTATTATGATGCTTCTGGTTGATCATATTTTGCAATGACTTGTTGATCTGCAATATTAAGTGGTTAGGAATTGAGCAGTTTATCATCTTTAAATGGTTTAATTCATGCACCTCAGATACACTTGCACTTGCACTTTCAGGAGAGAACAATTTGTTTTTATTTAGTTTCTATTACTGGGGACAATGTCTCATGGTCCGATTGCATTTTGTCTCCTCTATTAAAAAAATGGGCTAATTAGTTCCTATATCTTAGATCAAAGAGCGAATTTCACCCATTTGTACTATTAAAAGTTGACGTGGTTAACGAAATAACTAAAATGTCAAATAATGACATATGATCAGATTTTTTCTAATAAAAGAATTATTTTACTTTTTGATCTAATATGTATGGATTAATTTATTTTTTTCTAATAAAAGGAATAAAATATAATCTGATTTTTAGGCTTAGTTTAGCATTACTTTTTAAAAGTGTTTTTGAGAAAAAATATACTTTTGGGGAGAAGTTAAAATTTTCAGTTTTTGAAAAAAGTATTTTTGATTAATTTTTAGCTGGAGGGAAATACTGTTTTTTAGAAAAAAAGCAAGCAATTTGTTGAAGAATATGTTTATCGTTTGGGGTTTACATGTTTAGTAAAGGCAAATTCAGGGTTGATCTTGTTAAGCTAAGCACGGAATTGTTGGTTTATGGTAATGCTTTTATTTTTGTCAGCTTGCCTACCGCTGAATAATTCCAAAGTATAGGTAGTTTTTGTTGTGGTTTGAAATTGCATATCCCATCGATGCAGATTCAGGACAGTGAATGATTTTGAATTGGAGCCTTGCTACCCCTGCTTTCTGCCTTGGTGCTCCAAGTCTCATATTGTATTACTTATATTCCCGCCTAAGAAATACAAAATTTGAAACTTCTCAGAAATTAATGACTCGTAAAATGAATGTGAGTGCTAATTTTTGTCACATCTTGACTTTGTCATATATTTTAATGTTTATAATGATATATAGTACATAAACATTGCAATTTGAATGAATTGGAGATTGCTTCCACATCCACAATATATTTGTCAAGGTGTCTCCATCCATGACCTAATAAAGATGCTTGCTTATCCTGTACCAACTAAGCATCTTTGGCAAGTGAATAGCAATTCAGTAGAGGGGAAAAAGAACTAGAATTTTGAAAGTAACAAATTTTATTTACATCTTTCAATAATTCTTTATAGGAAAATTAAATAATTTCAACTACAACTTTTTTTTTATTTGAATAATATAAATAAATAATGCAAATATGCTAACACATAATAGGTGTTGAGTTCCTTATGGTTGCTCAACAACTATCACAAAATTAGTTGTGTAAAACATCGTTATGAACTTTAACATATGTGGTTATCAAGATCATGTTATTTTAAATTATTCGATCCAACTTGACACTTGACTTTTTAGGACTTTACTTTGTTATTATTGACGGATTTGATTTGATATATTAGAAATTCAACACCATTAGGCCTTTTTGCGATACATCAAACTCGACATCTACGAGTGTTAAGGTCATGTTATCTTAAGTTGTTCAATCCTTTTCCCTTCTTATAAATTCTGCAAAACCAATAACCATTATTCATTCCAAAATTCTTTCAAAATCCTCTTTAACGTCTACATACCCTAAACCATTCGAATTACTTTCAAAATTCGCTACAAGTCATTTTATCATGTAAGTGTTTTTTCTCCATAATTCATGAATTAGGGTTACGAAAGTTTTCATAAGTGATTTTGGCAAATATTAAATTATTATTGCATTTACCAATTATTGATAGTAAATTTTTATGTGTTTTCTAGCCAATGTTATGCTATTATTGTTGTTACTAATTGTTGAATATGTTATATATATGCTATAAGTTATGTGATTGTTTTTGCTTGCTATTGTAGTAAGTTACTGTTAATTTTATTGGATTATTTGTTATCAAGAATTGTTGAAGTTGTTAGCCTTATTTGTAATGTTCAAAATTTAATATTTGACAACCTCAAAGAAAAAGATGGTAGATTAACTCATGGCCCAAATCCATTTGAAGGGATTTATTATTTTCACTGAGGAAAGAGTTGTATTTCAGTATGAAGAGGGTGTAAGTGTTATGACACCATAAAAGTGATGATGTTGCCATGGAGCTATTAGTGGAGTTCTAATATGTTTTTGATACTAGTTATGACATTTTGAATTATGCAAGCTCATTGACTATCCTGGTGCCGACATATTATTTGAAGATTCTATCAAAGTCAGATACTACCGGTATCTTTCCCGAGTACTATACCCAAGAGTCTATGATGCCATATATTCGTGAGTTGCATGAACAAACGATGGTTGTTTCATTGTTGGGAGGATTTGAATTGGTCAAAGCAAATTATCTACATCTTCTGGTAGGTGAAAATCTCGAATAATTTGAGTAAAAAATGATGCACAACTATCTTTGTTTAAGGCATTCCAGAAACCAAAGCATCATGATGACGATGTTGGTGAGCTCACTTGTAATAGTCTGATATTCAGTGGTGCTGGAGAAAGTGATTTCAGAACTTTATTTCCGTAAACTAGGTCCGTAAATATTAAATATAAATATTTACGGAGTTGTTTTGGTTTGGTAATTTTGTTAAATTCATTGTTAATTTAGGTGCAATGACTAAATTGTAAAAGTTCAATCGCTATAGGTTTTTAATTGACTAAAGGCTTAAGGACTTAAATTACAATTAGCCAAAGGTCCAAAATGATAATTAAACCATTTTTCATTATGAATTGGTGGATGATGATGAGAGATTCCATTATTTTTTAATTAGTGGTTGATTAAGTTAGTTAAAACATAATTAGCTTAATTAAATTAAGTTAATTAACTTTTAAACACGGTATAAAAGAAAAATAAGTGGAGTTTTGTCATCACTTCCATCTTCCTTACCGTTTGTAGTAGAAAAACCTAAAGAAAAACCATTTTTGAAGCTCAAGCTATTCGAGGAAAAGCTAAAATTGTCGATTAGTCCTTGAAGATTCAACTTGTTTGGTGTTTTGACCAGGTATGGAACTTACAATTCTATTTTAATTATGTATGAATTATACTTGAATTAATATTTAAATATAATTGTTAGAATTGAGTAGAATTAGAGAATTGGCACAAATGTCTTGTATTGGATTGAATTATAAATTCGTATAAATATTGGTTGTATGAAAATAATACAAGGTGTTAATATGATCATTGATTGGTTATATGCCTCGTAAATGAAAAATGAAATATGTACATGATTTGATATTGACATTTATACAGAAGTAATGCCAAAGTAAACTTAGTAAAAGGTTAAGATACATATGACATGCCATTAGGGTTATACACGTATTTGATTAGGGATTTACATGTTATTACGAGATCTAGCATTTGCTGCAGATACCTAAGTTAAATGCATCATAGGTTTAGCTCGGATGGGTAACCTTGATATAATGTCAGCTTTTGTGAGCAATACATTCTCATGTATTCAAGTTCGTTTTACTATAGTTCCATCGGGCGATGATCAATTGACTGGAAATGGAATTTAAATCATGAAATGATATTGATGATACTTGACATATAGGTTGTTTTATGATTCTGTTTTTAATGTTAACAATACTTAAGATATATGTATTAATGTGCCAAGGAAAGTTAAATTGGTTTCCAAATAGAATAATTAATTATGTCGCATGACCAATGTATGCTTTAGTTTCGATTTGAACTTACTAAGAATTTTATATGCTTACCTCGTTTGTTTTCCCTTTTTCCTTGTAGATAGTCACCTTGCGAAACACATCAAGTTGGATTGTCTCGAAACTCACGCTATCTCCAATTCAGTAGTTATTTGATCATTTTGAGTCAAGGGTTATGGCATGTATATAAGGTGTCTTGTGTTGCATCTTAGTATGTAAATATATTTACTTATAGCAAGTTTTTTTTTTAATCTTTACTTATCATGTTGATTTGGTGATTCGAATAATACATGTTGTTAGGCATATATGTATGTTTATGCTAAAGAATGTGATGAACTATATTCATAGATTTGGCATGTGAAATGGCATAGAATGAAGTTGAGATGGTATGTTTGATTGGTAAGCTTGAGATATGTATTAGTGAATAGATTATTTGGTTCATGTTAAGGCATGTAAGCTATTAAAGTGCAAAGTGAATATATGTGTATGAAATTAAGGTGATATAGCATGTTTCAAAATGAAACGACGTTAGTAAGGTTTGATCATTACATAACTTGGTTGTTAGGTTATAATAGTAGTAAGATGTTTTGAATAGATGTGGATTGTTTGATAAGAAATAGAAATTGTATGTTTGAACTCATATGGTATGTTTTCATAGATTTTGAGACAATTTGGAGTGAAATATAGGTTCATCTTTTGAATGGTTTGGTTGGAAACTTTGAAATATGTACCAAATGATTCATTTTTACCAAAAACAGGGTCCTTGTCTCGACGACCATCTTTCTTCGTCGCAACATCGGTCAACAGTATGTGACGTCGCAGTGTCGAGTGGCTTGAGGTCGTGGCATGACAAATTGTTTGACAATGTCACAATATGGAAAGGATGATGTCACGACATCAAATCTGAACTTTTAAAAACTTTGCAATTTGGTCCTATTTTGAGTTTGGGTTTACAAAAAAACTTTCGTAAGCTCAATTAAGACTCAAAATTGATTGTTTAACATTATTTGAATGTGATTAACACTTAAATTGCATGTGTGAATGATTAATTACTGCGTGTTTGTCTGTAGTTCGGACCTGGTGATTAGGTCAGGTGATGGGTGTTATTTCATTAAAGTTAAAGCTGAAACCTAGGTTGAAGCCAAATTTGATATGAAGTTGAATGTGGCAGTGATCTTGAGCCTAAAGTGTTAAGATTTGTTCCCATAGTGCAATGATTTGGTCACAATTACTTGTAAGTTTTGTAGAAAAATGATTGAATAAATAAAATTACCACATGTTCATTTAGTTGATCTTTATATGTTTTTACTCAATGGTTTTTGCATGAAAAACAAAATGTATAAGCAAATACAAACTTCTTAATTACCTAAGGTTTAAATACTATTAAGTTGCATTATATGGATGGATTATACTGCAACAAACTTATACTAGCAGGTAATTTAAATTATTAGTAGTACATAGAATTAGATTGAGCAAATGATTCAAATAATAAGAGACTATTATGTTTTCTATAATTTCAATTGGAGAGATAGCTTGCCTTGGCTATCAAAATATATTTGACTCCAAGAAATAGAGACATAGATGTGATTGTCTGGACTAACAATACATTAGATTGGATCCAAGTTGAATTGATCTTAAGTTCCTTTATAGATTTATTCACTGGTGACATTCATAGTATGACTTACCTTAATACTGAGTAAGTGAATAATCATGCATACATGACTCATGTACTTTACATATTGAAAGCATGTGCTTTCATAGTAGCGGGTTGAACTATGTTTGGTACATGAGTTATGCATGGCATGACTTTACCCACAATAGTGGAGCTATAACTTGAATGAAAAAGTAAATGATATGCTCTCATTGGCACAGTATGGATTTTGAAAATGGAACATGGAGATGAGTCATTTGTCTAGACGAATGACTAATCATTACTATTTGTAAATGATGATCATTTTCATTGTGGAAGATACAATGTTGACCATAAGATAAAAATAGATCGAATTAGGTGAATGAATTTAACCTAAAGGGGTCAAAGATTTCCTATCAGGGTAACATACATATGACAAGGTCATTGGACAAAATCTTAACTTAAATAGCTTTCATAATGGTATATAATGGAGAGATTATTCATGGTACTTTTAGTAGATTGAACTTGTGACTAAATAACTATGTAATTAATAGACGAAGAGTCGAAACTTAATTACAAATTATCTAAGCCCTAATTATATATGTCCAATCGATCCATCCTGTAACAATCCAAAATTTCGGTATGTCATCTGGCATTGTTTCAAGATCAGATGCAGTGAAAATTCCAAGGATATTGGAAAATGATTTAGGTAAAGAAAGTTCATGAGAGGAAATTGATATTTGAGATGGAAGTCATGAAAAATATTGAGGATGTGGAAATGTCGCAAAAAAAGACCAAACTGTAAATTTTAAAAAGTTTGTGGACTAAAGTGCAAATTTGACCAAAAAGAGACAGGGATTATTATTGACTATTGTAGCATGAGAATAAATTAGAATATGTATTGGTGCGAGGAAAATCATTTTTGAGACTAAATTGGAAAGATTGGAAAGGACAAATATTAAATCGTAAATTTTTTCTTTTATCGAGAGAAGGTTGAAAGTGTAATTTTCACCATCCAATGATTTTTATTAAGATTTTAATTCTGAATTATGAGATTTCAATATTTTGCATGTCTATTTGTTGCGAAGAAATTGGACTAAGAGGCAAGAAGGGACATAAATGATAATTTTTCTATGTAAGGGCATTTTGATCATTTCTCAAGAATTTTATATGGGAAGTATTATTTTGTGCATGATGTTATTAAATTGTGATATAATATTAGCCTTTGGATGTGAATGGAAGGGAGACAACATGTTAACATATTTTGACATAATGTCATTATATTTTATACAAATGATTGGGTTAGTGAGAGCATTAAAAAATACTCACAATATTAAGTTTGATAATTTGAATTGGATCACACTCTTTTGTATTCTTTGCTGGAAAATATGGAAGCAAAGAAATTTGCTTGTGTTTAGGAGAGACAGAACATTGTGGTTCTTATAACACTCTTGCGCAAGGCGTTGCTAGTTTAGGCAAAGTCAGTGTTCAACGGTAGTGTTACGAGTAGCCAACAGGCTACTAAAACTGAAAAGTTTGGTTGGGTTAAATTGAATACAAATGAAGCATAGCTTCAACAAGGGGGTATTGACTGAGAGACTCCTCAGGTCGATGGCTAATGGGATGCAATCCGAACACTGGTTCTTGTTCAGTTTATCAGAGATGGGTTTTTAACTGGAAATCCATATGCCGAATGAGAAGTATGCTCCGGTTAGGAGTATTAACAAACTCTGCATTTAACTATCTGTAATATAACTGTTGTAATATAATCTTCAGTCGCACTTACTTTAATTAATTAATTTTATCTTTTATGCCAAACATAATCCATAAATTTCTCTTATCTCTTCCTTACCTAAATGAAGAACAAACAGTTAATTTAATTAATTGCACGGATTTTTTCTTTTCTTTTTAACTTAACATGAAAGATTCGAGATTATATAATTAAAAAAAATTTAAGTTTTGTAGACAATTACTAAATATGAGTTATTTGAGTTGATTTCGTTAAGAATAATCTAGAAACATAAAATTGAATTTTAAAATTTAGAAGGAAATTTAATTAATTTCAATATTGTAGTAACAAATCGGTTGACATTATCAAGAGATAATTTTTTGGAATAAATTATTTAATTGATTTTGATGTTTTGAATTTTAAAAATTCAATACTTAAAAAGGAAATTTAAAATTTTTGGAAATAAATTTAAAGAGTATAATTTGACAATTTTTTAATGTATTATTTTAGTTTCTTCTAATTTTTCACTTACCTTAATTTTTTAAC